>JABFFJ010000234.1:0-12630 GCA_013623715.1 Fusarium verrucosum
ATATAGCCTAGTGGACCTAAGTGACCTAGGTATAAGGGGGAAATTATATATATGCTAATATACCTTTTATCCGGATCGAACTGGCCGGACATTTCGTATAGATCAGGGCCTTAATATTAGAGTGTCTGATCGATTAGTTCTGTCTCTCCTCAACCATTATTTCATTCTTCTTCTCTGCAACCCTTTTATTCTTCTCTTACCGACTCTGACCCCTACTCGTGCCCCTCCACCTCGCCTGACCCCGGACGGCGAAACGGAAGCGGGCTTCAAAACTGAAGAGCCCCAGCTGTCAAGGTACCTGCTACGTACTACATGCTACAAGGTGGAGCTCATGCTGGCGTCATAGGATATTTTACTCAACTTCACACTCTCACAACCACGAGACGAGACGGGACTGACTGGACTGTTATGTGAGGATCATTTGATCGCTCAATTCTGCGGATATGTCAAACAACGTCGCGCCTGGACCGGGCTCGGTAGCGCACAAGAACCCCCGAATCTTGGCCTGTGTTTTGTGTCAGCATCGCAAGATCAAATGCGATCGCAACACGCCCTGTTCAAACTGTATCAAGGTGCGTTGACTTTTGCTCTGCAATAAGGCAGTCTATTAGTTTCGCCCATTCAATTAATCTGTGACTAACCTTACAAGGCAAACGTTACATGCACCCCAAGCACTCCCGCCCCAGCCAGGAAGCGTCGGAGACCAAACCAGGACCTTCAGGAACGGCTTGCACGATGTGAGCAATTACTCAAGCAATATGCTGATGGATCTGTACCATCTCCATCTGCTGTCGGGCATTCACCTGCTGCCAATGGATCCCATTCAGATACTTACCCACCCACACCAGCCACAACCAACATTGATGGTCAGGCCAAGTGGAAACCTGCTGGAAAGATGGTCAAGGAAGAGGGTGGAGTGCGCTTCATGGACAGTTACCTCTGGGCCAATATTCACGATGAGGTGAGTTTAATAGACGGAATCGCCTGAGCTTACTAACGTGATGTAAAGCTCCAAGCCATGAGAGAAATTGTCGATACCGATGACCCAGAAGAGGCCAGTGTTATGGGCTCTGAGGATCTCAGCCCGGATTACAATATCGATCTTCTTATCCCTTCGGACACATCTAGCAGATCTTGCGAGGACCTCCAACCCGAACCTGTCCATATCTTCAGACTCTGGCAGTTGTTTGTTGATCGCGTCAACCCTCTGACCAAGATCATCCACGTACCATCTGTGCAACCGTATACTTTGGAGATGGCCACCGATATCAACAAAATCCCACTCAACTACCAAGCCCTGTTGTTCTCCATTTTTACAATGGCGACAGTATCTCTCACTGAGGCAGAGTCTCTTCAGATGTTGGGAATTCCTCGCGATGAAGCTCTACGACGGTATACTGTCGGAACTAAGCTGGCCCTTACAAAGTTTAACTTTCTGAAAAACTATGACATGGTGGCTCTGCAGGCATTGCTGCTGTACTTGGTAAGAGGCTTGTAGGTGTTGTATGACAGTTGCTGACGGTAACTAGTTGTCTCTTCAGAATCGCTATGACCGACATGCCGCCTGGATTCTCAGTGGAATGGTTGTACGAATTGCCCAAAAGATGGGTTACCACCGTGATGGCGATTACCTGGGACTGAACGCCTTCGAAACTGAGATGCGACGACGTATGTGGTGGCAGATCATCTTACAAGATGCAAAGAATGCCCTGGTCTCTGGCTTGAGCCATTCCCTTCTTCCGAGCAGTTGGGATACCAAGATGCCGCAAAATGTCAACGACGCCGATCTTTTCCCCGGATCAGTCGAACCCATCCAGCCCCGCGAGGGTCCAACAGAGATGGCATTTTGCTTGATCGGTTACCAGATTGCCAAATTCCTAGTCAATGCCGAATCCCTTCATGGAACGCCCGGATTAGAGGCTGCTGTCATGGGAGCCGACTTTGAAGGTCAAGATCCCGCAACTATCCCGAGCATACAACAGTACCGAGACCTGGTGGACACGTTGGAGCATAATCTGTTGGAAGTCGAGACTCGCTATATCGATCCGACGGCTGGAAACGTTCACATTGCCGCACTCAGCATTCGTCCGATGATCTGCAGCAAGATGAGGGAGATGCTGGTGCCGATGCGGGAACAGCCTGAATGGGGAACCGAGATCCTCGATAATAAGGACAACCTCTTCAAGATTGTTCTCATGAACAACGAGCACAGCACTGACGCGTACGGCGTGATGGATCAAGCGGGATTCCTCTGGTTCTTGAAATTCCATTTCCAAATCGACATCTTTACCGTCATGACGAAACAGCTTTGCCAAAGGCCATTAGGTTCCCTCGCCGACCGCGCCTGGAGAATGGTTCAGAAGATTTACCATTACCACCCTGAACTTCTCGATATATCCCAAAAGACAAACTCCATCCAGGCCCAAACAGTGCTGAAGGCCTGGAGGAACCGCGAACAAGCTTTCAGAGCGGCTGGTCAACCCCTCGAGACACCCAACTTTATATATCGCATACAAGATGCCGTCAAGAGCGAGAACCGTACTTCAGAACCATCGCCACAACAGCCAGTTACTCATCCTCCCACGAATGCACAGCAAATGACGGATCTTGATCCGTTCTTGGGTAATTATCTGGATGTTTCGACGCTCAACTGGGATCTATGGGGGAACATGAACCAACCACCACCGCAGCCTCAAATGCCAGTTTCGTTATTTGGCAATTTCCCCATGGGTAACATGTGATTGAGTCATGGAGAGTGTCAAGATATGAAATCGAGATGGGTACGGTAATGAATTGGAATCTCCGTGGAGTAGGGGCATTAGGATATTTATAGAGGGCGTTGTTTTTATGGATCAGAAATATTACTGGCAGGGATTTCACCAATGAATGATTATTGAAACATATATTCACGAGCGACGAGGTATTGACTGCTGTGAATGGCTTGCGTTTATTGTCAAGGACATATCTGAGTGGTTGACCACGGGCGGCATCCTTAAATCGTCATCCCTTCGGTTTCATCCGTTGTCTTCGACTTTCTTGTCCTTCATCGTCATTAACTAGTCTCCGTATCCTCCAATGACTCTTCGCAGACACAATTAGTCATGAGTATTACCATGACGCTCACGAGCTGAACCTGACAAGGGATGCATCTCATGTTCGAGGCCATTGTTGGCACTGACAAGGGGATAATTGTAACCATCATTATGGTTACGAATATTCTCAAACTCAATCTCCGAACCAGCTGGGGAATCTTCGTGGTCACGGCCACGAGTACCGTAGGGGGACCCAGGGCGAGAGCGCCAGCTGCAGTACAGTGCTCCCATGAGAAAGGCGAGGAAAAGGCTTGTGCAGACGAGAGCAATGGTGATGGTGACTTGTTTGTCACTCATACGAGGGTGGATGGTGTTCTCGGGCATGGTTTCGGTTGACTGGGAAGTGTTAGTGATCGATGAGGGATGCCTTGGAATAAGACAGTACCGAGGTGGTTTCTTTAGGGTTGTGTCGGTCTCTTAGGACGAAGATGAGTTTGGATGCTCACGATGAAGATGTTTTTGATGTCTCCTTTAGTACGGACAAGTGTGGGAAGCACTGGCTGAATAGCAAACGAACAGTGAATAAGATAGTACAGTGAATTGTGATTTACAAAACTGAAACTGCACTTGATTGAACATGAACATTGAATGTATAAGAGTATACACGAGTCGGATCGAGTTGTTCGTCCGCAGGTGACACTCACTGGCACTGACGAGAGCAAGCAAACACGAAACATATTTCAGCAAACAAATGTCAAATTCAATTTTTACTATCTCAGTGAACCAGCACACTAATTATCATAACTCACCTAAACCTGCTCTGCTGGTCGTCCCTCGACATTCGTCGTATTCTGCACCGCTGCTCTTCTGGCTCGGAATGCAGCCTCTCTACTCTCCTGTCTTTTCTGCTGCTGATGGGCCACCAGTTGAAAACAGCAGCAGGGCACGACAAAGAAGAAAAACAGTGCGGCCATACCGAGTGCGAGACCAATGATGGCCTTCCTGTCAGACTTGGGGTGGTCTTGTTGGTCAGAGGTAGAGTTCATGGTCGCGGAGGAGACGATGGTGGTGAAAGTACTGGTGGAAGACATCTTGACCAAGAGAGAGATTTCCATGCTGATGTTGGTGACTTTGGAGGTTGGGAGCTGGTGAGACGATGCTGGAGTTATATAGATTCATGGTGGGTGTTAGTTGAGGCAGAACATGGGCGATGTACGAGATGTTAGGAACAAGGCATTGCTACATGCTGTGAACATTGGATAACGATTTGTTCCAGCAAAGTCTTGTTTCCTGGGTCAATATACGTCTACGATCACCTGTTCAGGACCTCTGCGAACCAAGGCCTCGGAGATAGACCTGACAAAGCCCGTACCAGATGTGATTATTGTTCAAGATAGCGACAATCAAAGACTAATATCTTTTCTCCATCACTGGTCGACATTGCGCGGTGAAGCCCAGATTCAAGCTTCAGAATGACTTTGAATAGAGTTCGATGCTTTCACAGAGCAAGGCATATACAACTCGACACATTTACGCACGAGAAAGTGACTTGCTATTCCAAAGAAAAATGTGACGATCAAATCTGACGGTCTTCAGGGTAAATGCAGCAGTCGTCGCAATGGAGTGCCTCAAAGAATACACGCAACTGAGTGACCTGACAGACAGACCATCACCAGTTCATTTATACTATCCGTACATGTATCAGTGTAGGCTGCCCCAACCATACAGTCATTCACCAAAGCAATACATCACACAAAGAATGTAGATCTCAAAATGAAACGGCACCTAGACGGAGAAGAGCTAGGTGTCGAGATTAACGACGGATCCAATTTCCCAATATTCTTCTAAGAACTGTCCTTAAGTCCAAAGACCCTGCCTGCAATGCTGTCCACTCTCTACACGAGACAGCGTGCGGCGGACGTTCAGTCTATCTGAAGAAGAAAGGAAAAAAGAAAAGCCAAGCCAGGAAATTTTCACATTGACAAAACTCATCTGTGCTTAGTCATGCACGTGACGGTGATTGCGGAGTGGGTCACGTGTCCCGAGATGAGGAATTGACAACATCCTATTGGCTTATTGGACCGAGAAGCCGAGGAGGCCCGTTCCGATAGATGCTCGAGAATAGGAAGCCATCATCATCGATTCTCGAAAACCAGCTTAACGAATTCCTCCTGGAAGAATCGACGCCGACAATATCGTTGGACGAACCTTGGCCGAACCTTCTCCTTCGAAATCGATCGACTCTCATCTCCGCCACGATGCTCGCTCAACGTGTTGGCGTCGCCGCCCTCCGTCAAGGTACTGTACTTGTACAAGGCGAGCTTCAAGATCCCGATAGCTAACAATCAAACCCAGGCGCGTCCAAGCCCTTCTTCGCCCAGAACATCCCCAAGGTTGCTCTGGCAGCTGGAATCTCAACCTCTTCTCCTCTTCGGTATGTGGACAGCAACGCTTGAGCTTTGTCTTCTAACATGTGCAGTGCTACCGGTTCTACCAAGGTCTCCCAAGCAGACGGTCACCAGATCCTCGTTAACCAGCGCCTGAACCGTCCCGTTTCTCCCCACCTGGGAATCTACAAGATGGAGCAGACATGGTTTGGCAGCTCCGCCTGGAACCGAATCACCGGCTGCACTCTCTCGGCGACCCTGTACGGCTTCTCGGTCGCCTACCTCGCTGCTCCTCTTGTCGGCCTGCACCTTGAGAGCGCAAGCATCGCAACCTTTGCCGCCGGTCTTCCCCTCGCTGTAAAGGGCGGCATCAAGTTCACTCTTGGCTTCCCCTTCGTTTACCACGTCATCAACGGCTTCAAGCACCTCATGTACGACGCCGGCAAGGGTTTCGCCAAGACGACTATTGTCCAGGCCGACATGTATATCTGGGCAGCCAGTATTCTCGGTGCCATTGGTCTGGTTGCTTTCCTATAAGATACCAAACAAAGTTGAGCTGGAAGGGTGAATAGATGGAGAGCGGATATACAGTGGATGATAGATCGAGATGACGTACGGATGGAGTACGGGCAAGGATGAGAAACTCGTGTATGAGTAGCCGAAGGGCATTCCTGACTTTGAGCAAACAATTTTATTATCTGTCACAAGCGCCTTGAAATGCTGCTTGTCCTTTCTAACCAATATCCTGAGGTATTTCGCAACCAAACGCCATTCGCCAACCATGAGGAAATGTATGAGATTCTTATTCCAAGGATCGAGCATCCAGGATTGTTCGGATCAATCTCCGATTACCCGATGATGCAATCTTGTCTCCCACGATAGGCCCGATAAACTCCTTCAGCTCTGACAACTCAGCCTCTACGTTACCTGTTCCATTGACCCCATTGGCATCTGCCTCGATATGGTCCGCCAGTGATGCCACAGCTTGTACTATACCCTGTACCAACATCTCGTAGTCCATTGTACCCTCCGCCTTCTCCTTGAGAGGTTGTAGGATCCCTGAATCAAAGATCTTTAGGTTACGAAGAACCAATACTCTGATTGACTCTGGGCCTCCTGCCTCAAGGAGGCCGTGAATAGCACCGTAGAGAACTGCAGGGGGCTTGGTAGGATCGAGGAAGTATTTGAGACATGTCCGTGTGAGTTTGGGTCGAAGCAATGTGTTGGATGCAGAGTATTTGCGCGCAATTTTTCCAACCAGAGACGCTGCCAACTGTCGGAGATGGTATTGTTCCTTGAGAGCGTCTGTCCCTTCATCAGTGCCCAATTTTCTGGCCATCAGGCAAGTAAGCGCTGGCGCTGAAAGTGGGCTGGCGTAGGGGTCCAAGAAAAGGCTCTTGTTCTCGATGAGAGCATTTGTCAACTCCATCATCTGCTTGAGAGTGAAGGTGTCGTCGAGATGGTGCGTTACCCGATCCATAATGAAGGTGATGAAGTATGGGATAAGCTGGTGCAGACCAGGGTCGTCTCTCACGGAACCAAGAGCGGCTTGTCGGAGGCGAACCACTTCTTCATCGGGATTGTCGTCGAGGACAGCAGCCTGGATTTTATCAAAGTAGAGTATGAGCTCCTTGCTCACTATGTGCTTAACAGATGGCTTCATGGAGACATTATCGTTGCCTGCCAGGGCGGACAGGGCAGGATTGGCACCAGGTCCCTTGGGGAGGAGTTCTTGCGATCGAGACTCGGACGTCGTGGGGTTCTGAGGGATGGAAGGCTGGACACCTTCGATGGCGAGCCAATGTGCTGGAGAAGTTAGCATTAGATCGTGTGCTGATGGAGTAACGTACCCGTAAAACCCATGTCGCGCGGCACCTTAGGCAACGGCGCATTGATGAGCTTTTCGAAATCGACTTCTTCATCTTCAATGTAGAAAAGCGGCTGACCAGGTCCAAGACTGGCCTCGCCGTATCGTAGCGGACGCGTAGAATCGTAACCATAGAGCGGTTCGACGTCGAGAGCTTTGAGTGCGAGGGAGATATCGTTGACGGTAAGAGTTGTTCGGCGGGCCGCGCGCATGAAGCGTAGAGACTCCACGATGACTTGACCGATTCGGTATTCGACGTCTTGGGCTAAGCACTTGAGTGCTTCCTCGTTGAGAGAGCTGATACCAACCGACTCTGCGACATCCTTGACATTATCAGGATTCCAGAGAAGCTTGGGAGTGTCGGTTGCCATGGCGCTGATAGATGGAGCGCAGAAAGGCGATTGATTTGGGAGGCGAGTAGGGGAAAAAAGAGGTTGAAGTTAGGAATCCCCGAGGTTGATAGTTTATGTTCAGGTGAGTGAATGCGTGAGCTTAACGAGGTTGATGGAATTTAGGCTCGAGTGTGGCTTGATCTGGGGTAAGCGCCACACTGGAGGACATCTGACTGCACACTACCTAGGTACCCTACCTGCATAGTATGTACCTACCTATTCTCACCATTGCCAATTTCCGATAGATATTCATCAACCCTCCCCTTCAACAAAAAGTACAACGAGGTGATAGCCATGGGCTCAGACATTATCCCCGTCGTAGCTGACCCTCACCAAATCTCGCGGGACAGGAGCACCACCATAAACCAGCCCAACGCACATCTCAGTTCCATCCCATTTGAACTCAATTTTCAGACCACCTGGCACATCACCGGTGAACCCGATATCAGTGTTGTTCCAGGTGATCTGACAGAATGGCTTTTCCACCTCATTTTCGAGTTTGCGACACATGTTCAGCATGAACATGTTGCCAGCCTGGGCGACCTGGCCCTGCACATCTCTCCGATGTGGGTTATCGACCGACATGTCATCTCCCTGTTCAAGGAATGGCGTCAGTGATCTCAATGGCATGCATGAACGAACATGAGCGAGGTACCAACCTTTCTCACCAACCAGAGGATAGGATGGTTTACGTCTTTGCGCACGCCGTAATTTTCACGTGCTTGTCTTGAGATGACCTCGACGGATTTCTCAGGCGAGTTTGCCTGTATGGCATACAAGACTGCTCCCTGGGATACTGAATTCGACCTTACAACGCAGTTAGCAGCGGTGATTGCAAGAAAAGAATGAGAGGCCTTACTCATCCCAGCCTGTACTGGAGCAGGGGATCATAGAGGAAGACTGCCTCTCAACCGCCTCCTCAATCCTGACTCGGAGATACCTGTTGCAGCTGAACCCTCCTGCGAGCACGACATGCTGAGGATCGCCGAGTTAGTGCGTTTACTTGAATCTGACCTCACAAGTATGATGCTCACTGGGTTCTTGTTGGTCGCGGCTTTGACCTGTTGAATCTGGGACACAATCAACTCCACAATCCTTTCGACAATAGGATCGAAGATTGATCTGAGTTCATCCCTGTGCTGTATGTTAGAAACAATTCTGTTGCCATCATCAAACACCACATGAGCTACTTACGCAGTGAATGAGATTTGAGCTCCAGTGCCAACACGGCCTTGTCTGACACGGGCCCCAGCCCATTTGAGTGGAAGGTCAAAGTCCCAGTCTTTGGAACTGGTCATGTAAGGTTTCATCATGTTCTCCCAATGGGTATGGGCAAATTGTTTAAAGTCATCCTCGGTCAATTTCTTGAACGTGGGAGCAGGACAGATACTTTCCGCCTTGCGCTTCAATAGACTCATGAAACCGTCGTCAAGCCAAGCGCCTCCAGCGAGAATACATTCACCTGGAATGCATTCTCTTACCTTGCATGGCTGGAATGAAACAAGCTCATATGCGACGGAATCCTTGCAAGGTAAGCGTCAAGCAAGGGCTCTCCAGAACCGAAAGACTTACCACGGTACCGCCGCCACAGTCACAAACAATGACCGAATCTCCTTCTTTGAGGAGGGAAGACTGGGGGCGTATTAGAAACAGATAGACAGGCACACATTGTGCAAAGCTCGCTCTTCTTACCTGCTTATTGTATTCCGCTGGTAGCAGCGCCAACGCCGCCGCTTCGGCTTCGGCCAAAAATCTGGGAGTCAGCGAAACATTGGGGCCAATTAGGCCGGCCTCTTGAATGGCCTCAAGCATTCTTTTACGTGCATCCTGGGGCCAGATAACTGGTACAGTTACAGTGAGTTGAATCCAAGGATTGGAGACCCTTTCTTTGAGCTTTAGGTAGAATTGGTCCCAAAGACGCCTCAAGTATATGGCAGTCGCCTTTACAGCAGACATCCTAGCAGAATGCCGAGCCGCTTCTAGTTCGCGGAACTTGGGTGATTCGAGAATATCGAAAGGAATGTCGTCTCTATGGAGAAGACTGAGTTTGAACCACTCAAGCCATATGTCCGTAGATTCGCCATTAGGGCCCAGTTTGGCGACCGGGAGCTTGGTAGGAACCTTGAATCCCTGGGATCCATCAAGATTCGACATGAAAGGCCTGCACATTGTGGCAGAGAATTGCTCCTGATGGTCGAGCACAGCATATGAGATGCCAGAGTAACTATGTGATCGATGAGAAAGAAGGTTCTACTTACAGTCATTATGTGACTTGGGACTCAAACAACTTACGTAGTGCCGAAATCGAGCCCGACAAGGACTAGTTGGTTGTTGCCCTCCAGCTGAGGAGGCAGCTGCGGCGGCTGAGGTTTGGAGAATTCCATGATTTTGTTTGATAACGACCCGTGTCGAACATGTTCAACTCTGGAGGATGCGGGAAACTAGCTAGCTTAAGTAAAATCATCTGACGGGCATCCTGAGCATTCTGAGATATCAGGAGGAGTAGGCAGTATGCGTTCTGTGTGCCATGATACGACATATCGAATTCTAGACCTGCTGCGTGCCGTGTGAAGCACATGAGAAGGCTGGGCTGAGATATGACTGGCCTTGGGGCAAGGGCTATTGCATGGTCTCAACAAGATAGAATGTCGGTCAGTGCCAATAGTGCCTGTTGTAATAAGACGGAGAGACCAGGGCAGATATCGTAACCCAATAGACAAGAAGACCTGTCAGAAAAGGGTCCCTGGTTGAGTAGTTTCAGCACACGGCAAGATACATATTGCCATTTAGCAACGACCCAACAGAAATCCAAATGAAGTGGTGTCCTGAAAAATGAACGGTTACGATCCTGAACTGTGCGGTATAGAACTTGATGTTTCTTTGTCCTGAAGCAAAGCACTAACAAAAATGAACTTACGATCCTGAACTGTGCGGTACAGAGCTTGGTTTTTCTTTGTCCTGAAGTAAAGCGCTAATAAAAATGAATAGTTACGCCCCTGAACTGTGCGGGATACAGAGCTTGGTGTTTCTTTGACTGAAGTAAAGCGCTAATAAAAATGAATAGTTACGCCCCTAAATTAATACGGGATATAGAACTTGATGTTTCTTTGTCCTGAAGCAAAGCACTAACAAAAATGAACTTACGCCCCTGAACTGTGCGAGATACAGAGCTTGGTGTTTCTTTGACTGAAGTAAAACGCCAACCAATGTTAGTGCCAACACTTCTCGTAAGGATGTGATCAGCCAAAGATATGCTGGTTCATTGGCTTTCGTTTCTTTGTATCACACACTAATGAATACTAGTTCCCAATTGTCACATCCAACAGAGCCAACTAGACGGGAAATTTTGTTTGCTCGGCCAGCCATGTGTCATACACGGGAACATACTGCTGTTTTTGTTGGGCTCGGTTATTGGTGTCGTGTCCTTGTGCCCAGGGGTGCGAGCATGACTGCGTTGATCTGCGCACGGCAAACGACCTTGGACAAGAATGGGTATATAATCCGAGAGGCTGCCCATGTTTGATCAAGTTGATGGACATTGGCATATTTTCCTCCTGTCTCATTAGAGCGGTGGACCTCTTTCTATTGACATGGCTGATCTTCGAAGATCCAAGCGAATACAGAATCGCGATCAAACCGACAAAGATACTTACAAAGTTGCCAAGAACTCAATGACATCAAAGATGCTCGAGGAACGGGAATTGGAGGATAACAACTCGTCTCCAACCTTTTCTGAATACGAGAGCATGCAAGCTCACCATGACGCTTACTTTGTGAGTAGCCATTCTATCCCTTGTGTCTATATTCATACCCAAAACTGACCAACACGAAGAAGGCTGAAAGAGAAAGGCTAGCCAAGGAACGTGCAGAAAGGGATAAGAAGATCGTCGTTAGTAGAAAGGCCCTGTTCGAGAGAATTCAATATGCGGCAACGAGCGGCTTTATCAACAGAATGTGGAACAACCTTGTTATCCCTCTCGAGGCATTGGCGAGCAACGACCTCTTGAGATATTTCCAGTGGGATAATCTGGACGAGGCCACCCAGCAACGATTCATTGGGTATTCACCTATGGCGAGGGAGCTCTTCGAGATAGCGGGCATGCCTTCGCTCATGTTTCAACGCTGGATCTGGGATATTATTGACCAGAGTTTCTTCTCCAACAAGAGCAAAGACATCGAGTGGACTTCTCCTTATTGGGAGCATCTGGCAGCGATGGAACGCCACTTGAAAGGTAGGAGGTCGAAGCAAAACCCATGGTGTTATAGAAGGCTGATAAGGACAATAGAAAACAACTTCGCTTTCCACCGTCGCCCACACTATCAAAAGTTTTATTACTGGAGATGGGTCACGATGGAGCTTTTTTACTCTCTTTCGCCTGGCAATATACCCGGACCCGTCCCCCCACTGAGGTTTAATCCAGACTGCGTGATCAAGATCCTCGCCAAGGAACTTGGTCGATATTTTCCTGAGGCTATTAGCACTGTGGACAAAAATATACACCATGACTTGGCGAAAGAAGTTGCCAATTTTGATCTCATGTTCCATTTCACCACGGTTGACTTGCGCTACGTCTTTTGTCACCCCAATACCATGGAGACATCTGGATTTGCGTTTTCACCCGAGCTTGAAGGATTCGAAGGAAGAAGAAAGGCGATGGAGATTTATGACGGCCAAGGCACGGAGGAGGGTAAACCTGTCGATCTGGTCGTGAGACCTATGTTGATAACATATGGGCGCCATCTCGAGTTTGTCGATGATGTTGGGTATATCGTCCATCCCATGAGAGTGTGTGTTGCATGGCTTGAGGACTTGGAAAAGGGCGAAGAGACTATGGCGGCTGAGAAGATTGGTGAGAAGGATGATGAGAAGATGGATAAAGGGGAGGACAAGGGAGACCAGAAAAATTCGGACGAGAGTAAGAAGAGGAAACAGGAGGAGGAGGAGGAGGAGG
>JABFFJ010000235.1:0-62864 GCA_013623715.1 Fusarium verrucosum
ATACTAACCTTACAGCAAGAAGGTTTAACTTAGGCAGCTGTGAAAGGGTTGATTATGACCCTTATTTGTGTTTTTATGTGTTCTTTATTAAGGTTCAGGGCTTCAAGAGCCTTTTTTTCCTCAACAAAAATAACGACTTAGCTAGTAATGATACATCCATAGAATAATCCTCTTGTCCGAGCTCGTTGTGATGTATTTGCTGCATTTGGTGAGTTGCGTGGATTAGCATTAAGCTTTTTGTGCGGGTGAGTCATAGCGTGTCCCAGTGGTTGGTAACGCCTATAAAATGCCGCTATCCCTCCAAATTCCCCCATTCCAGATTTCTCTCCCTCGAAATACCGACAACGCATCAGCCGAGACCACGGTGAAAGTTCATTCACCCCCAAAACTCTTCTTTATCATTTTCACCCCTCACCGTCGTCATACCATGTCCACTGAGCCTCAATCTATTTCCAGGGCCAGTCTTTTGGGTCTCCCCTTGGAACTACGTGAGCAAATCTACTCCGACTACTTCAGAATCGATGGCGGCTACATCTATGACGGCGAATCCGATATGCTTGTCCAGGCCGATAGACAGCCAGTTGAACTTTCCCTTCGGCTTGCTTGCAGATCGATTGCGGCCGAGACCAAAGCGCTTCCCTTCCAACTTAACTCCATCACATTCTCTCCTCTCTATCGAAAGGACTCCCAGAAACAGGCCCAAATCTTGCATTATCTTGTCCGCTTTCATACTCAAATTCTATCTGACTTGTTGGAAAGGATGAGAAGACATGTTACGCCGGAAATGTATGTTTCACTTGCCGACGTATCTCCACAGTATGTGGAAAGCGTTAAGTGGCACATAGATGCTGCAATTCGAGTGGAAGAGAGAGGTATAGAAAGGCCCAGAGAGTTTGACAATGTTTTCGTGTTTAACGAAAGGTGCTACATCGGTACGGCGCAGCTATCGTGGGATGATAACACTATCGGTTTCAAAAGCGCCGTTGTGTGTATGCTACAACAGGTGCTGGAGCGTCATCCCGCCCCGATGGCAGAGGCTATTAATGAAGTCTTGCCTGGCTGGACCGATATGTACATGCCACAAGATCTCTTTGATCTCCCTTTCGATCGTTGGGATATCCCTTCCCTGCCTGACATCATGGCAGAAGCTCAGCGTCTACGGATATCAGACGACTTTTTGGAAAGTCTGGAAGCGTGGCAGCAGGTGGAAAGACCCGACCAACAGTATACTGGGCCTCGATATCGCTATCGTCGAAAGTATTGGTTTTCGGCAACAGCCGTTGCCGTGAGGTTTATAAACCGAATCTCCCATTCCCAACGCCTTCATCTACGGAACCTAGTTTTGAATGAAGACAGAGATTCGGTGGGTTTCCCTGAGTCCCATGCGATTGGACTGATACCCTTTTGCAAAGAAAACCCGAAGCTGCATGTTGAACAACGCGTCAACATTTGGCGCAACTTCCTCATCAGGACTGAGGCACCAAATTCTGTCAACCTGCTTGGTCACTTCGAAGACGACACTCCGCATGACGTCGATGCCCCCTCGATGGACATTTTCCTTGGGAGCATACTTGTCCATGCCATGGAAGTCGCGAGGGCGGGCATGCCCCTCACATGTTGGTCCTTTGTCTTTGACGGAGAACCTGACCTCAATCTCGCAACCGACCTATTCACCACTCTTCTCAGCCGAACTATTGTCTGGTTCACATACTATACCGATTGCGCTTCCCTAGGCCTTTTAACAGACCAGAACAACCCCGACTATCCTTTCCCGACCAGAACGTCAGATGACACCACCACAAGAAAGACGCGAAGCTCAGTCTTTCAGTGCAACTTCAATCTCCATCGGCCATGGGACCTGGACAAGATATCTACGGAACACGAAATCCACAATTTCTCGGAATTGTTCTATTTCTTAGGTGTTACCATCCTGTTGGAATCGCGACCCTTTGGATATGATATTCTGAGCCCTGTCCTAGACATCGAAAACCTCTGTCTTGAATGCGTTGATCGAGAACTGATATTGGACACGACTGATTGATGTTTCATTCGGAGAGGGATGTTGTGACGACCAGCTATTTGCACCGAATAGAGTATAAAGATTGGGGTTTAAGAGACTTTATATTGTCTAAGATAGGTTAGCTAAAGCCAACTCTATCTACCTATGTATGCTAAGATGGTCGCATTGGATAAGCGATATGACATGACGATAAGCCCGAATTGTATGTTCGGGTGATTGATTTCCAGACAGATGTTGTTGAAACACTCAAGGAGATGCCAATGGTAGCAAAAGGGAAGAGGCCAATCTTATAGAGCATTTGTGTTAGAACGGGACGAGCTTCGCTGAGAGATCAAGTCAAATGGGATTTGGCGGAGGATTAGAAATGGATATTCCAAGTGCTACAAATCAACTTTGGGCTCCCTGTTTGTTATGTGCCGCTGCCATAATTGTGATGGTATTTTCGATCCACCAATATTTGATTTGGGATTGGCTTGGCTAGACCACTTGATATGTCAACTTCAAGTATCCTGGGAGGAACAGCTGAAGCCTAATGGAGGTCCACTGCGGGAGTCAGTGCAAGCCACGGGTGGGCATCCCTAGAAGCTCAAAGTACTATCAAAGAGGAAAGGGTAGAGCCAGAGTTCAAGCTAGAGGAAGGAGATATTGATCCGTAACGCACGATAAGCTGATACTTGAAACCCGTATCGGAACGAAGGATCGTCATAGTGTCTCCAGTGGACAGGTGGCTGAGTTCCTTGCTGGTAGCGTGAATATCAGTGCCGTTAAATGCCTGCTTCGAGTCTCTGAGTGTTTGGGATGGTAGGTGTTGAACATGAAATCCGACGAGTAGGCCTTCATGCCATCTACTTTCGGGCTCCGTCTATAACCCTGAGCCCTTTGCCTTCATGATCCTTGAATCTAACATCGTGCCTATGGATGATCAGATCCTTGGTGACTTGCATCCCGCGTTTGAAATGCCATTAACCTGCTCCCGACAGTCGTGCCAGTTGTCACCAAAGTCGGACATATTCCCGACACGGTGGACATAGAAATCTTTCGTTGTGACGTGGTGGATGAATTGAGGATGTAATATATCTTGATGGCGGGCCCTGTACGAGGGAATGTGACGCAGGAGGTCTTTGGATGGTAGAGATTGTTCAGTGTGACATGTAGGTAATGATTGGGGATGGAAATGGTCGACTTGGCTAGTCAAGGTATGTTGAAGATCATAGGAGGATGTTTGAGAATCATGGTCCTGGAAGAATGGTTTGGTTACACTGGTATATGCTTAAATTATGGAAAGTAAATATATAGTCTCCTTTGTTATCTTGTCAAGCCTTGAACTCATTTGTTGATCATGTCTCTGGGCACTGTTTTGCCATATGACCAAACTTCTGACACTTGAAGCACTTCAGGGGCACATGTCGAGGGTCCAGAGATTGAAAAGGCGACCATCAGAGTACAGGTGTATATTATTATGGCTTGATTACTTACATGAACTTTCTTCGGGGGCCCTCTAACATATAAACCTTTTCCGAAACCGCCTCTCGCTCGCTCACTCACACTTCAATCTCATCTCCCAGTCTTGGCCAACCCGGCCAAGCACGTCCCCCCAGATCGTTCGGTCTCCTTCAAGCCTGAGTGAGACAAACAAATCAACCAACCAACCAGCCGCTCACGAGCCTGTCCCAGGCCGAGAAGCATGAGCCATAATCGGCTATACTTCCACTAAATGCTAATTATATTCTCTATTAAGAGTTTAGTTATGTTCTTAGATTTGAATCTATATTTATCTGCAGAGTAAAGAATGCGCCTTAATTAATAGCTGTTCTCGGTGCCGGTCAGTCTGTCTGGCTATTAGAGCTTAAAGCTTTAAGTTCTTTTTGAGCTTTTGGTTGGCGCTCGTACCATGGTAGTCGTAAAGCTTTTTGTCTTTTTCAACTAAGGTTTCCGATATCGTCAGTGAGTCAGTTGAAAATGGGGTTTGACAAACTCCCCCAAGATTCTTTGGAAAGGGTGGCGAACATGCAAGTACCTTACATCACTAACCCTGGAGTCGACCCGGGATACATCTGCATTGGATGCGAAAAGAATCCAAGCTGTTATGAATAAGGAACTCTACCGCAAGCTGTTGGGTCAAATAACAGGAAAGGTATCACTGACGGGGCAAAACGCATCCTGTACTGGCACGAGGAGCTACGAGACCATATCCGGCAACGCTGGGAGGCACTTATGTGTTCTTTATCAAGGTTCAGGGCTTAAAGTGCCTTTTATTCCCAACTTAAATAACGAAATAGCTGGAGGGCACGCTTGTTGCTTCAGGAGAGAAGGATAGACTTGGATGAGGTACTACCAGAGGATTAGAGGAAACTTCATAATGAAATTAGGATGACCAATGTCTCCATGGCTCAGACCGCGTAGCTTGCATTGCGTCGAGATGGGTCATTGGTAAAAGAAGTTTGACACATTCTTTTTTCCCTTTCGTTTCGTTTCGTTTTATTTCCAATGATATGACCGAGGCCCATAAGCCAGACTGCTAATATCAAGTTCAATTGGCCACTATTCGTTTTGAGCTTTCCTCATCACTTGATCGCTATAGAAAAACAGGCATAATACTTGAATTGAAAAGGAAGCATCAGTGTCATAACGCCGTCGCATAATACAGTACTTCTGTATCCATATCACAGAATGCAATTTCCTCGCTTTCCAAGGAACTCCCAAGCGCTAACAGATACAAACATACTAACAAAGAAACTGATAAATCTTTTTCCATCTGGGCCAGCCATTTCGTTCTTCCCGCTCTTGCTGCGTCATGATATGCACACGGAAATACCTCCGACCTGTCTCAACATCCATATCGGGTAATCGAACAATCTGTGTACGATACCACAGTTTATGACAAGAATAAAATAACATGATAATTGGAATAGCCAGAACCTTCAAGAAGAAATTTTGAACACGGCCAGACGGGCTTGAATCGATATCCGGCGTGGAGACGGGGGACACGGCGATCCAGATCTGGGAAGCTAGGATGAGGGTGTAACCAACAAAGGCAAACCAGGCTCCTGCGACACCAACATGTGACCTAAAAGGTAGTTGCTCCAGCGTATGTGCGTTGTAGTACCATGCCTTTCGAAACCGGATGTAACACAAACATATACTTCCCCAGGTAAACAAGGTGCTTAGTGCGCTGATGGAGAGAAGCCAGTTGAAGATTGCATCATGGAAACTCAGGTCTGCGAGGAAGGCGAGAAGACCGATACAGGATGCAAAGAGAATAGCCATAAGGGGGCGGCCTTGTCGATCAACGTAGGCGAAGAGTTGAGGTGCGTGTGACTGCTCGGCTAAAGCTGCTAATGTTCTGGAAGATCCGAAAACAGCTGAATTCCCCACGCTGATGACTGCAACTAGGATGATGGCGTTCATTATGCTTGGTAGGAGAGAAGTTCCAGCCTTCTCAATCGCAATGACGAAGGGACTCGCTGTAGCATCCGCGACGTTACTTCCGCCCACGAGGCGGTCGTCGTCAGAGGGCACCAATAGCCCAACGAGCAAAAGAGCGAGGATGTAGAAGATGGTGATACGCCAAAAGACCTGCTTGATCGCTGTCGGTAATGATTTTCGAGGGTTGGCGGTTTCAGCCGCGGCGAGACCGATGAGCTCTGTACCAGTGAAAGAAAAAGCAGATGTAACCAAGACACTGCAAAAGCCCTTGAAGCCGTTATTGAAGGGACCTGGGTTACGCCAGTACATGCCGCCGATGTAACCGGTTTCGGGTTCACCGCCAATGTTGATGACAATAGCGAGCAGGCTGTACTGTTAGCAATGAAATGAACAATGAGAGGCAGACATACATGAAGCCAACTATAGCAGTGGTTTTGATGAGTGAGAAGATGAATTCAGCCTCGCCGTATGACTTGACGCCGAAGAGGTTGATGATGAAGATTGAGAGAAGAAAAATTGCGACGAATATGGATTTGCTTAGGTCCTTGTTCCAGTATCCTATTGTAAAGGCACCGGCAATTATTTCCAATGGCAGAATGAACAGCCATTGTAAGCAATAACTGGCATCTATTAGTACAAGAATTGGAAGAAGGGAACTATTGACTCACTTCCAACCCATAGCGAAACCCCAAGAAGGATCTAAAAATCTCGTCGAAAAGGCAGAAAACGATCCAGCGATGGGAAACATGACACATAGTTCACCAAGACACTGCATCGTACAATACTGCATGGCTCCAAGTAGAAAATAGGATATCATGACACTCGCTGGGCCACCTCTATAAAGCGAACCCCCGGACGCAACAAATAAACCCGTTCCTAAGGCAAAATTAGCGCTCCCATGGCTTGCCGAGAGATGCCAGGGACTTACCAATGGCACCACCAAAGGCGATCATCTGCAAATGCCGACCTTTTAATTCTCTGGCGAGCGCAGTATTTGCTGTTTTTGCATTTGCTGCTCGTAAATCGTAATAGCGCTCTGGTGCATCAGTGGGATGATATCCTGGTCTGGGGTTTGCACGACGAAAGCTGTCCAGGAAGTGCGTGCGTGGTCTGGCGGGTATAATCCACGAGGAGCCCGTTTCTATGTTAAAATGCTGCATTGTTTCGGCATCGCGTGAGTCTTTCATTGTTAAGATTTGCTGCGGGGGATTTCCCGGGATGGACTGAGAAGTGGAAATCGAGGTGTTTATTTGAGATTGGGATGACAAATGACGTTGCGGTTGTTTTGTTTTACCAGGATGTCGATCCTTTGTAACCATGAAAAATCTTCAATCTTTAAAAGGTGGTGTTCTGGAAGGTTTCTGGAAGAATTCTGGTGAAATGAGCGGTTTACTCGGGCGCGGTGACAGTTGGGCTGGGAGCCAATGATGGGCTACGAGAATGTCAGGAGACGACTAGGGCGAGACATAAAAGTACAGCCTCTCGAGCGGCGGATTGAGATAAGGCATATATACGTTGTTGGCCATGCGATGATGGTAGATGCATTGAAGAGAGAAGATGGGGAAAATGAGAATCGTGAATTGGGAAGAAGTCGGAAGTGGAGGAAGAGCAACGTTTCAACGGGTGATGGATGACCCCGGCATCAGTGAGTTTCCACCTGGTTTGCGCACTGTCTTTGGTGGGTTCTTATTTATTGCCTCACTTTGTCAACACCATGAGGCTGACATGCCATTCTATACGATACTCAGAGGGTGAGAAAATAGTACTGTCAAGCATTGCGAGCAGAGACACGTCAAGATGATACACCATCCCCATATCATCTTCATCCGCCCGTGGGGAAAAACCGTACATATCCACACTGGGTCCGGGGGATGGTCCAGGTCCCTGAAGCCATCGTGGGCTATGCTTTGCTATTACGTACAAGAACTGGGGTTCTAGACTTAAGCTTACATGAACGGTTCGTATCAGGTAAAAGCACATCCTTGCCTCGCGAGGAAATAGTCGGCAACAAAGTAAATCATAAATATTGGTCATGCTCAGTAATATACAATTAATACCCAAATATCGCTCGTAAATGGCCTCAATTATTTTTTCTTCGGCGTCTGCGCCCTCTGTACTTCCTTCGACCCACCCGCAATTACAACTTTTGGCGGTTGTCGATACGCAAACTCGTCCCGAATATCCATGGACCCTTGGAGCTGATCCCGCGTGATAAGCGAGTCGTGACTCTGCGTCGGACTCACGGGTCTTTCTCCCGACTTGCGTAAATCTTCATTATTAGACATCGAGGAGCCTGTCGCATGCGACTTGGCCCAAAGTCCCTCTGTTGTTCGAACAGCCTGTTCATCTGTCTCATCCTCCCATTGACTTTGTCTCGCCGTGCGTGTGAGTCTTGTCGGTTGTGATTGAGACCTTGAGTTGGAGTAGCCTGAGTAGCTGTTTGACTCTTTAAACTTCTTACGCTTGACGCCGCTGTCGCGCAGGAAGGATCCCAGAGCGACGATGTTGCCGACGGTCGTCGCGGCGAGGATCTCAATTGATGCCCACATTGTACGGACTACTTGACTCCCGTCGGCTTGCAGGATGCGTGGTATGCGGTACAATGTGATACCGACAGTGAGAAGACCAAAGCTAAAGAGCATAATAAGAAGCACTTTACGCTTCGTCGCGATTTGTGTTGAAAGAATAATGGGGATAGGAAAGGCAATGAGGACCAGATCGGTGAAGGCGTTGCACGATCCCATCGTGAGCATCTGCACGAAGCCCTGACGACATTGAGGCCCGGGGTCGGGTGTGACCTGCCAGTAGTGATGGAATGGTTGGCATTCAGCTAGAGTGCTGATGAAGACGGCGAGAAATGTCACGCCGAGAGTTACGCGCATGGCGTGGATCATGATACGGTGAGACCGGCGTCGTGTAGCTCCGGCAAGACGCTCGAAGAACTCGAGGGTAGTGAATTTAAGAATCCAGAGGCTAGTCCCATCAGTAACATGTCCAATGTATTGGTTGGCAACTTACATGCAAGCGTAGAATACTCGACTGGCCAATACCATACGACTCCCCAGCACTCTTTTGTCAATATCCTCGGCACTCAAGTCCAATCCCTTCAGATTGACGTTATTCGTCCCATTCTTGAGTACAAAATGCACACAAACAGCCCTTAGAACCATCGGTAGAAGTGCAATAGCAACGATCTTGTCCTCCTTGAGTAACTTCTCAACTCGTACGTATCGACCCGACATTCGTGTCAGGATAATGGCCATGCAGAAGACAGTAATCCACCACGACACAAGTAGCGTCGGTTTATCCTCGTGAAACTCGCGCGCATCAGGGGCGTCGGAATAGAGCGGCATGGCGAAGGGCTTGGCCCTTTGAGAGCCTCTTTTATTTGGGAGTTGTTATTACAAGTGAGGGAAGAAATGTCAAGAGCAAAAACTTGGGGAAGGCATGCGGGACATTAAGTGATGGACCGAATGAGCACATCAACATCAAACAGGGGGGTAGTTATCCTGGTCAACTTTATCAAGCCCAGACAAATCGAGGTCAGCGTGAGCGGCGCAGCTGGTGATAGCTCACGTCAATAGCAAAGTCCTAGAAGATCTCCGTTTAACGCCAGGGGTCAGACAGCCACTAATCGCAGCTGTCGACGGTGAGCTGTTGATCAAGAGCATTATTGGCTCGAGGTGCATCCAATGATGGAGTCTGAATGGGTCACATATGAAACCATTACCGATAGGTCGGACAAATTCCATGTCCCCCATCGTATCATGAGTAGCAGGATAAACTAGACAGGGGCGATATTCCATTTCTTGGCAACGTGCAGCAATTGCGACTTCGGCGTGGGGAGATGCTATGTAGATGGATCTAGGTATTTGTCTGAAATGCGGTTAGACGTTATGGGCCGAGTACAACGGCGGGCTTACCCGTTGAAGAAGCTGCTAAAGTCTACCTAAAGTTGCCGACAGGGTTTAAAATTCCAGAAGTGGCCTCATTGATGGGAGGAATTAAATTGTCTTGCGGTTTAGTCTGAGTCAGCACGTCTTCAGCGGATAACTAAAGAAGACGCTATAATTTCCCTGAAAAGATATCAATTACTCCGGACCAATGATCATGTTAATCACAAACATGAGGGTGTAGCTGACACGTGCAAAATACAGTCCCGTTGCCGTCAGCTTGCAGGTACATACAGCATTTCTTACATGACGAATCATTCATTTAAACTCGCGGCTATCTCTCATCGCTTCAAAGTCTGGGGAAATAAGCATCGACATCTTTGATTCTTCATCTCTGGGGAAATAACGTGGGTTTGTAGGGCCAGCCATAGAAAGCTTTTGTCGTTACATAAACGAGACGTAACAGTTTGAGTCGTAGGAGTCTTTTGGCAGATGGATCCTGGTCTGGTTTTCAGGGGTCGAGATGGTGGTTGTGCCCCTGCGTCCAAGTGCGCTGACAACCCACCCACCATTAACCTTCTCAGCCATTACTGTTCGCCCTTGGATCATTCGGTTCTTGCGTTGTTGATGAAGCACTGTACGGCTACTGTACAGCAATTGACTCGACCCCATTTTAGCCGGAACTATCTTTTGAACATGAGCTACCCATTCTAGAACATCAACTTGGCGTCCTTGAACTTGACCTGGTCAGTTCCATAGTCTAGAAGAAATGCTCTAAGCAAACTTGGAAGCCAAGGTACAACCTCAAGTCCATGCGTTAACCGGATATATCCCTTGGCGTCCTACTCGAAGTAACAATTGAAACCCTCCATCGCGGAATTACCATTCCCCTGGGTCCTCCCAACAAACTAAGATAGCGTGCAACGTGTTTTTGACAGCTCCGGCTTGGCACTGCCTGAATGAGTTTATCCTCCGGAGGTTATACGTTGACGACTGCACGCTATCGCTTAGTAGCGGGCCCGATAACGGCAGCTAGACTCAAATAAAGGTTCAGCTGCTATCGGCTTCGTTGGCTATCCGAATACAGCTTGCCGTTCATCTTGTTTAATTCCGCACTTATGGAAACTTGCTTTGAATTTGTCATAACAACCTCTAGTAGAATTGGCAATACAACATGGTGACAATGGTCGGCAAGTAGATTTTGTCAAGTAGATTTTGTCAAGTTGTCTTTGGACTATGCCTTTCCATATGTTCTGATAATCGATGTTGCGTCTGTTGTTCTTACGATTGCATTCTCCTATTCAGGTACCATGTTTTGCCGACGACTGTTGTCTCATTTCATAACCTTTCTAGTAGTATCCAGATGACAAGAGAATACCTCGATGAATGGCAAAAAAACATACAACAGTGAGGATTCCCCAGTCGTCACCGACCTGAGTACTAATTCACCGCTTCTCGGCTTGACTATGGGAGAGCAGACGGGATCCCGTATTCTCCAAGAGCTATGGTCGTATGTGAAAGGTCACTTGTCCACTTGGGCATTTGGAACTAGCGGTTTATTACAAGGAGTGAATTCAACTTGCGTGACATACATTATAAACCACAGAACTGATATTCTAGGATACTTATGCCAGCTGTGAGTAACGCACCATGGATACAAAGAGTTTCCAGAAGAGAAACAAAAGTCTAAGAGGTGTCAGTAAGGTTCTTGCATGCAGGCGTGGATGTTTCTCACTCCATGTGCGCCAGCATCCAGAGCCCTTTGGAAATTGCCAACCAGAATTCATGCATCGGTATATATTCAACTTACGCTTGATCAGCCATGGCTCTGTGTTAGAGATTTGAGCAATTGGTCATACGCCAGTTGCTGCTACGGCTGGAACGCATTGTCGCATACGTCTCTATCTGGGCATTCTCAGTAAATCTTTACAAATATCTGGCAAATCGCATACCGTCAAGATCGCCATGTCCACAGTCAATCAACACTCAACCGCATCCTGGGGTTTGGGCGAGGATCCATTAAGTCCATAACTACAAACACAACAAGGCTCGTGACATATCTCTTCATGTGCTCAATTCTGTCATCTTCTAGTTTCTATCGATGATACCGAAATCAACCGAGCTTACACTACAAACTTTGGTCATTCTTCTTTGACTCTTCTTTCCATCTTTGTTATATCCCGCAAGCTTGCCCAAGTCCCCGCTCTCACAATCAAACCTGTTACCAACAAACACCACAAAAGCTCAAAGATCTTGTTCTCTCGGTCCAAATCAGGGCACTCCCTTCTGATCCCGTACTTCAAATCTCGTCACTTGCCATATCGACGTCTACGCTCCTGAATTTCGGCTTTCTCAGTAGCCTTGAGGGGGGTGGTATATAGTACATCAAATTTGATGTTCAGTAGTGCAGCATTTTCTTGCATCTCTGAGAGTTCCTCGCACGTCCACATATCGTAAAATGTCGGGCCCGCCAGGCAAAACTCTCGGATATCGCTCCCGATTCTTGCTTCACACCAGAAGTAGTCACGGATAAGCCTCTGAACAACCGGCTTTGGCCATTGCCAGAATTCCTGGGAGCACAGATCGTCAGTCAGAGTGAGAGTCACGACTGTACATTCGATCTTGCAGCAAAGCGGCCAGAACAACCCCTGCGGCGAGGGACCTAGGAGGAGCACCCAGGGGATGATCACATGGCGCAGGTTGGAAAAGTCCTCTAGAGTTAGAGGCGCGCCACTAATCGATAAGGGCAATATACGGTTCTCATCCTGGATCATGGTATTATCGACCGCAAGTATGTCCAGACGTCTCAGTCTGAGCTTAAAGGGATCCAACGCATCGCGCAATGCATCCATTTCGAGATGCATATTAGCTAGCGCATTTCCTTCCCATGATGGGTGCCATGAATAGGTCCATCGAAGGAATTTGACATTGGGGGCAAGCGAAAGAATGGAGGGAAGTTGAGTTTCGCCAATTCTCTTCAAATCAAGGTGGATAAGGTTGTCCATCACCTTGGGACGTTCCTCTGGGGACCAGACTGAAGTGTCCGGGTAGGCACCGGAGACGGTCAGTGACTCGAGTTGAGGAAGATGAAAGAAGCTCAGGAAGCTTTTGGACAAGTTGAGATTTGGGTGGATGCGGGTTGACAACTGGTTGCAAACAGTGAATTGTTGTAGATGTTTGAGTGCAGGCAGCTTGATGTTGGATGTGAGCTTGGGACCAAGCATCAAGGCGAGGTAGTTGATTTCAAGAGCAAAGTCCCTTCCAAGAAAGATGGTCGTGATCTTAGGTAAGAGGCTTATCAAAAGCGTGACCAGAGCGTCAACTTCGCCTTTGGAGACAGCCTCAGCCCAAGAAGCCGCGAAGTCGGCATTGGTCCCTTTGATGATGTTTGCAGCCTTGATGACGTCGAGGCCGGGGATGGCAACCTTGGGCTTCGTATCAGGGACCCTGAGTTGAAAGTTGCGTCCATCAATGCGCAGCTGCTGAGCGCTGTTTGCCAACTCAGGCCGATCGAGGAGAGTCCGGGTGACAAGCGCCAGAGACGAGGGCCCTCCACGGGGGCATCCCACGTCGATTTCTCCAAAAAGGAAGGGCTGTGCGATGTTTCCAAAACGCTTGTTGACGTAGGTGAGGGACAGTATATCGACGGCTCGGTGGGCGAGATTGTTGAGAATGACGAGGAGAACCTCATCGGGGCAGCCCAACAAAGGCGAGTTTTCCCTGAAAGAAACGTTAGATCAGGCTAGAAAGCAACATACGGACGATGAACTTACTTGTCCTTCCTCTTTCTTCCCACGACGAGTGGTCCATAGGACAGCCCTCGAGGCTTTGTGACGAGAGGTGGCATGGCTGTAGGATGAGGTGGATGATGATGATGAAGAAGAAGAGGAAGAGGAGGAAGAAGAGAAAGAAGAAGAAGCAAGCTCTAGGCTGCGAAAGAGAATAAACAACAATAGCGTGCGTGAGTAACTACCTACCCAGGTACGTATTCATCACTGCTGTCACTGCTGTGACGGTGCTTGGCACTGCAGCAGTGAATGAAGGGCATCGCCGTGATTCATTGTTGTTGCACGTGATTTACATGAGCAATCCTCGGGTTTGAACAAACCAGAAATGCCTAAAATACATCTTCTGTAACAGAAAAGGACTTCAATGTTGATGAATTTTCCAAGAATGTACAAATTCTAGAAAACGTAGAGGCTGAAATATAATAAACCTGAAAGAATAGGATTTCTAATTTAGATTATCTTTACCTCAGCTATGGACCTCTACTGAAGAACCCGATAAACTGGTAAGTATGTGAGCCAAGCCCAGGAGCTTTATCATGCAGTTATTTTCTTGTCTATAAGCAGAATACGTCCATCAGTGCATCCAGATAGTCCGGATATCTAATCCAACTCGATAAGAACGTTTGAGAAGGGGAAATGCTTGGCCCTGAATCAAATAGTTCATGCAGTCCACCGAAATATAGATGATGTCTTGAGATGTTCAATGAGGAATAGAGAGACAAATGATTCTAATCATGGACACTAATAACCGAGATGGCTGACTGAGCTGTGACGATTCCGCGAAGGATTCTCTTTTCGAAAGAAAAGCAAGGACTGTGATGCAGACCATCAATAACGTTATGAGACCAGAGTTTAAAGAGAATATAAATAGGACTCTTGAAGTGTCTCGTAAAACAGGAAAGGAATGTGGTCTTGATTTGGGAATTGCAGAGCCAACCAAGCATACCCGTGTACATAAAGGCTGGGCGGTGCTTACTCACTCGTAGGAAGAGAAATGAAGATTACTCAAGGGTCCGAATTTAAAAAGATTTCGAGGTACTAGAGACACTTTGGTTATGGAGGGAATGCCAAAATCCAGAATTATTACTAAGTTTAGTTCTTGTCTTTTTGATATATATATATTATAAAATTGATTTAACTGCATAAATATGAGGCGGGATATATGTCTTATCTAATAATAGGAAAAGTAATTAAATACAGTAAAGTATGTTCCTTAATAAATCATGTTATTATAGAAGAAGTCAGAATGTATAACGAAGCAAAGTGATGGGCCAATAATATAATAAAAACCCCAAGCTCAATCTGCACACCTCTAGGGTAAGCAAGCAAGCAAGCTGCATAGCCATGAAGTTTAAGCTGCGCTTGGATGGCCCCACAGTGTCCTGGTTAGCTTTTCCATCCTGACGTAACAGGAACAGAACAGTCCACCTTGAACCATTCTTCATCACCACCATCAATTGCATTCCAGGCGAGTCCTTAAACCTTCAATATGGACGGCCTAGATGAGTTTGAGAAGACCCTCGCTGCCGAGAAGGCTGAGAGGGAGCGCGCAGAACGCGACCACGACGAAAAGCGCCACCGAAAACACCGACATCATCATCGACACGATTCGGAACGCGACAGGGATAGGGACAGTCACGGAGATCGAGACAGGGACAGAGACGAACACAAACACCGACATCGCCGAAGACACGACGAAGATGATGACGGTCATAGACAAAAGCGCTCGCGCCATTCACGCGACGATGAGGATAGTCACCGATCGCGACATCGACACGGCGACGACCGACATCGCAAAACAACAGATCCCAAAGAAGATCTCCCCATTCCCGATGAGGAGAAGCCGTCCAGCCAAGATGCAGTAGAAAGACCAAAACCACCCCAGGGAGACTCGTGGATGACAGCCCCATCCTCTATCGACGTCGACTACATCCATCGACCCGACAAGAACAAATCACCACCTCCGAAGCCCGAGCCAAAACGTGTCGTATCCAAGCGCGAGATCAACACCCATATACAAGAGATCAACGAAGGCAAATCCATCGACGAACTCGACATCCCCACCGAACGAACCGTCGACTACACCTTTGGCGATGCTGGCTCTTCATGGCGCATGACCAAGCTCAAAGCTGTCTACACCGTAGCTGAAGAA
Organism: Fusarium verrucosum; assembly: GCA_013623715.1. Lineage (NCBI taxonomy): Eukaryota > Fungi > Ascomycota > Sordariomycetes > Hypocreales > Nectriaceae > Fusarium > Fusarium verrucosum. Next base: position 15,280 of record JABFFJ010000235.1, read on the forward strand.
AGCGGTCGCCCAGTGGAAGACGTTGCTATGGAGCGATTCGGGGACTTGCGCCACTTCGATGATGCCCGGGAAGAAAAAGAAGAGATGGAGCGTCGAAAGATCTATGGCAAAGACTACAAGGGCCATGACAAGCCAACAGGTGACCTCTACCGCGAAAGAGTCAAGAACCAGCGCAAAGACTCACCACCACCCGAACCTGAACAAGGTACAATCATCCCCGACACGCACCCTCAACAAACTCCAGCAATGGACCAATCCTCTCTCAACCGTCTCCGCGCTCAAATGATGAAGGCCAAACTCCGCCGCGCCCCCAACGCCGCCCAGCTCGAAGAAGAATACAACAAAGCAGCAGCCATCTTTGCAACCGCACAATCGAACCCCGAAGCCGTCGTCCTCAGTGTCATGGACAACCGCCAACTCGCTGGCACACGAAACGAAGCCAAGGCCATCACCAACAAGCGCGGTCGCGAGCGCGGAAACGTCGAGGAGAATACGGACATGACTATTGACGATATGGTCCGTGAGGAACGTCGCACGAAGAACCAAGCTGGTGGTGAAGGACTCCGTTTAGCAGAACGTATCGCCAAGGATGGGAAATTCGATACTGACCTAGATTACATGGATGCAAACGCCGAGAAGCTCGCAAAACGCATTCACAAATCCGATATCAACCTGAAGAACATGGCCGTATCCGAGTTCCAGAAAATGTCTCGTGCGCTGGACAATTGTCCACTGTGCCACCACGAAGACAAGAACCAGCCGCCTCTCGCCCCCGTCGTCGCCCTCGGCACACGCGCGTTCCTCACCCTCGCGACCGAACCTGAGATATCCTCCGGCGGCGCTGTTATCGCGCCTCTCTCGCATCGCTCCAATTTGCTGGAGTGCGACGACGACGAGTGGGAGGAAATACGAAACTTCATGAAGAGCCTGACGCGCATGTATCACGAGCAGGGTCGCGAGGTAGTCTTCTACGAAAACGCAGCGCAGCCACATCGTCGCATGCACGCCGCCATGGTAGCCGTCCCGATCCCCTACGAAGAAGGCGCCACAGCACCGGCATACTTCAAAGAGGCGTTTCTCTCATCTGACGAAGAATGGAGTCAGCATCGCAAGATCATCGACACAGGGGCCAAGGCGCGTGATGGCATGGGTCGCTCTGCGTTCCGACGATGTATCGCCAAGGAGATGCCGTATTTCCACGTGTGGTTTACGCTGGATGGCGGTTTGGGCCATGTTGTTGAAGATGCGGGACGGTGGCCGAAGGGCGATCTCTTTGCGCGTGAGGTGCTGGGGGGTATTGTTGATACGGAGCCGCATATCATCAAGAAGCAGGGGAGGTGGATGAGGGGCGATCCGAGGGTGGAGGGGTTCAAGAAGGGATGGAGAAAGTTTGACTGGACGAGGATGTTGGCAGAGGGATAAACATCACAAACACGGGCGGTAATAAACGTGAAGGTATCATGCAAAGCGTCATTAAGCGTTGATATGCCAGACATTATACTAGGACATGCCGTCCTCAAGATTAATGTACCTATCTAAGAAACAAACGAGATGTAAAACTCCAACCTTGGCGCAGAGCCCTTTTTCTGGGGTATCAAGACCGACCATATCCATCGTACAAGTACAAGTAAGTAAATATGTTAATAATATTCCGCTATCGCGTGGACCCTCGCCGTCCCCTCTCACGCTCCTTGCGTCCCTCTGATCCAGTGACCTTCATCCAGTCCTCCCACTCTTTGCTCATCTCCATGAGCACTGAGCCCATGACAGTCGCACTGGCCATGAGGCCGTGGCCCTCGCCTTCGAGGACTCGTACCTCGCAGCGGCGCATCGTCTTGCCGAGCCACTTGACGTTATCGACAGGGACGCGGGTATCTCTGCTGCCGTGGTGGATCACCACCGGTCTTGTGATGTCAACGTAGCGGAAGCCGATTGTATGGCGTCGCTCGAGACAGACTAAGAGGTCGACGGCTGGATTTGCTCCTGTTGTGGCGAGTTCCCAGATGGCATGGGTTAATCGGAGATCGTAGGTCATCTGTCGTTCCTTATCTGCCATTGCATCGGCCGCTGCTGCTATAATTTCTGCCTCTCTTGTGTTTTGTGGGATGCTCATCCTGTCCATGCTCTCTGAAGCATGAGGAGCTTCCAATTCCGAATCACCATGGCCAGGTGACCTGTAGACATTCTCCTTATCCATATTTGTTGGCGCATTGCGCCCATTGACTGTGCTTTCTCGTGCACTATTTCTTCGCTTGTTTCGTCGTGGTGTTTTAGGTAATGAGCTTGTAATGGAGCTGCTCGTCGCGGTCATGAAGCTGCTGTTGGCAGCCTTGAGGATGGGCGTCGGGAGGGCTCGGAGGATTCGTTGAGAAGTCGGGATGGCGTTGGTCGGAGGAAGAGTTTGTGAGGTGCCAAAGACGTTCATCTGGGAGGGAGGAATCCAGGGCGCCAGTAGATGTATTCGACCTCGAATATGTTGAGGCATTCGGAGGGCCGTAGCCAGGGCGTAGATCGCACCGGCCGAGTGAGCTAGGATTGAGAACTTGGTGATCTTAAGGGTTTGACAGATAGCATAGACGTCATCTAATGCAGTTAGTAAACATTCCGCAACCGTGGAGGCAGCAACTTACCAGGCCAACTCAGCGGCGTAGCGGTCCCGTCTGAATAAGGTTCGCTATCGCCAACACCTGGTCGATCGGGGGTAATAAGCCGTAGCTTCAATGTCAGTGCCAGCTCATCATAAAAAGATGTAATGTATCTCGTCAATCCCATTCCAACACAGCAGAAAACAGCGGAACCCTCTGAATCGCCGACTTCTGAGAAGGATATAACGCGACCGGTCTGAGGATGCCGGATCTTTTGCGATAAACGTGGCGAGCACAGATAAGAATCGACAGCATCGTCGACAGAATCGGCGGATTGGGGACGGTCGTAACCGGCTGGAGGATGGCTCTGGACTGGCTGCGGGCTTGGGGACTCGCGGCTTCGTTCATCGAGTTTGGAATTTAGAGGTATAGATAGACGTTTTAGTCGCGAGCTGCTGCGTTTTACCTTGACGGCCTCATTTGGCCCGGGACTTTGACGTCCTGATCGTCTCCGATCATGTCGCTCATTGCTTGAATCTCGCTTGCGGTTTTGAGAAACAGCAGGGAAGGGCGCACCCTCGTCTTCATCGCTGAAGTCATCATCCCGACTGACGTCGAGGAAACTTCCTCCCGCAACACTGGCGCTCATTGATGAAGTTGCCTCCTTGAGCCCGTATACTGGTGATCGGGTAGATGACCTTGACTGGCCGTGTGTTGTATGGTCCTGCCTCCTTCTACTCGAGTGTCGATCGCGGGTTCTGTGATGTTCGTTGCCTTCTGGAATCACATCAGAAACGGCACCATCGTCTCGTCTCGATCTTCTCGTGGTTGAATGCTTCCGCTGTCCTGTCTTTGCCAGGCTTGAATTGCGGGCTGGGATAGCGCAGGGAGAACCCAAGGGACGCTCAATTGGCAGCTCGAAATGTGACTCTTCGCGAATTGCTGTCTCGGCAAAGAAGGGATCGTTGCGACCACCACTGTGAACGCTCTCACCGGCAACAGCACCAGATGATGAGGCCGAAACTCCGCCAGGCACGCGCTTTCTTTCAGCTTCTTTTTCTCGTAGACGTTCCCTGGAGCTCATGTACATGAGACCCCTTTGACTCCTTGATGTCTTCTTGCCCCAACTGTCGTGCGACTGCTTGTGGTTCAATTCGGGACTCGTGGCGCCGCGTCGTTCGATCGAAAGGTTTCCTATACTCTGGGTCTCATCATTCCTTGATGCTGCAGATCCCTTTGAAGACGGCCGAGATGTACTACTTCGGATGAATGATCGTAGACCACCGGAACCCTCGCGGCTTGGGCTTCTGGGACTCCTGGGGCTTTTTGTCGCGGTCAAGGGGGAGTATCCGCTGGGAGGTTTCGAGGTACGTATGACAGGTGGCAAAGCGGCGAGTTCGTCGAGGGAGATGGGGTCTTGTCTCAGGTCGTCGAGGCTAGGCTGAAGAAAGGCTCCGTAGTCGACACCAAAGCTACCGTAACCAGGAGTGGTGGGCAGCGAGAGACTGGTGGGGGATGCTTCGAAGTGTGATGTGGCAGGCTTCGATATGACGCTGAGACTGGTAATCAGGTTGGATATGACTTCTGGACTTGCAGCAGGAAGGCCCGAGTTGCGCTTTGACGACGGGCCTTGCAGAGAACGCCGCCTGGAGTGCGCATGGTAATCGCGGGCGGCGCGTGAGGGGATAGGGGGAACGTCAGCTGAGTCAAAATCCATGGTTAGGGCCTCTGCGTGCCACCGACGTTAGGTCGAGTCAGTAGAACAATGTAGTGGATTTTGTGAAGGGAGCGTCAGTTCAATTCAGGCCAAGGTAAAGGCCCGCGTCGGCCGTGTCGTGTCGTGCCGTGTCGCGATGCTGTGCCGTGCGGGTGGATAGACGGTAGTGTCTCACGCAGACAATGGTGCGGCGCGGTGCACCCTTGGATTAAAGGGATGAAAGAAAATAGGTATTCGTAAACTCTTTGGGGGGGGATATTAGATTAGTTTGTTGGTGGAATTGGTGATGGTGGTGGATCGCGGTGGCTGGACTAGGATATTAGCTGAGCTGAGCCGAGCTGGGTTTGTCTGTCGCGCGGAAGAATAGAAGGGAGAAAGAAGAAAGGAAGGAATGGAGGAAAAGGAAAAGAAGGAAGAATGAAGGAAAAAAAGCAAGGGAAGAAGATCACCCGTCAAGGATGAAGCGAAGCGGTAGAGTAGTTAGGTAAATAATTTGAGACTCCGCAGAGTTGGGCTGGTTGACGAGGAGAAGGACGCCCGGGGGGGACAAGAGAAGAGGGGATTGATTGACTGAGTGACAGACTGGGCTACGCTACCTAACGCTAGGGGATACGGGCTAAGACAGGGAGAGTGGGCCAATCAATTAATTGATAGATATTGCTCAAGACTCATATTGTATTGGAGTTCAGCTCAGCTGTTTAGGCTCTGTTCTGTTCTGGTCTGTTCTGTTGCTGACAGGTCGAGAATCTGGGGGAGGAATGGTTTCAACATACCCAACCTGTCTGTTATCATCCAGGGGCTGAAGGTTAAGCAAAAGCATGGCATGGTACGAACGGACGCTATCACCAAGAACGGGAGCGTGCGTCCCGTCGGGTAACTACATATGACATGGACCAGACAGATAGATGCATGATATGACCAGACAAAAGACTCATGCGCTTCAGTTGGGTTTCTGTTTTTGTTTATTCGTACCGTAGGTATCCTCTTCTTCAGTGACAATAACCACCCCCTGAACCCATGACCCCTGAAAGCTTCCCCTGGAGCTTGCATCTTTTGCCGTTAGCTCGGCCCAGATCCCTGCTTTTTTTTCCATCACTCAATCTGCATTCCATCTCTGCGCATTCCAATCAAGTTCTTCTGTCCAGAACGTTGGTTTCAGAGTTTTGGTTCTCGCCTGTTCAAAGTTCGAGGTTAAAACTTAATGCAAATCCAGACTTGAGAATCAAGTGTCGGGATTGTCGATCATGTGGCAGGGTCCTAATCAATTCGAAACTTGACTGATCCACAGCGGATGTCTGTTCGTTTTAGACTGCATTACGGAGTAAAGTTGAACCAAAGAGAGATTGTTGTTCATGTTGATTGTTTTATTGCCAAGGATGGCCCGTGGTCTTATTTATCCTGGTGCTTATCCTTACATATCCTCCCTGCATATCTTGGTGTTCCTGCAGCTAGGTATAGGTAGTCTTACAAACTTGGTGCCGTTGCCATAGTTCCAACATTGCAAAATGAACCAGCTGAAAAGGCTGTTCTAATTAAAGAAATCCTTAATTCTAAAATAATAAATCATCGAGATCTGAATCTAACCGCTGTCGCATTTTACCTCTACCGAGTCCAATGATCACGTGTGGCTAATGCACAGTCAGCCACACTACGTCATTTTCTCAGCCTCAGGTTCTCATCTCAATCCATCCCCAGTTTCAAGGATAAGCAACATTGCGACGTCATGCCAATGAGATGAATGCATAAACCTCCCATTTCCCCATCTCTGACTCTCCATGTCCGCCTCATTCTTGATCCAATAATGAGCCATTAGCGAAACCAACCACTCTAACAACTTCACAATGGACGTTCTTCTGTCTCTCCCAATCATATCCTATCTCCTCTCCCCCGCTTCAGCATCATGGTCTACATCCCTCAATCTCCTCTTTTTTTACATGACATGGACAACGCTCGTCCTATCACATACATCCCTTCGCATCCGCGTTCTCGGCACTCTCGCAATACGTCTAGTTTTATATCTAATACCCTCACTCCTTACGTTGCTATTTGACACTTCAGTACCCAGTGTCGCAGAGTCGATCAAGCTTGGCGGCGGCGTATCGCTCCCCCCGCGCAATGGTCGCCTAATCGCGCGACAGGTTGGACTGGTGTTGTTGAACCTTGCAATTGTAACGGGTATTGAGGGCGCGTCGAATCTGGCTTTTAAATATGGAATGAAGGAGGATGATTTTAACACTACGTCGTTGTTACCGTTGCCGTGGCAGTTGGCGAAGCATATACTGCTTATGCTAACGGCGCGCGAGGTTCTGACCTACTACATTCACCGCAATGTACTGCATGCAAAGGGCGCAATTGGGAAATATCACCAGCGCTTCAGTCACGCTCGTTCTGCAGCGCCGTACAGTCTGCTCCTCTTTGCAGATCATCCCATTCCCCTCCTGCTCCACCATTTCATCCCAATCTACCTACCATCTATCGCACTTCGCCCTCACCTCCTCACATACTTCCTCTTCCTTTCCCTCTGTACCGCCGAAGAGACCCTCTCTACGTCAGGGTACAGCATAGTCCCCGGTATCATCATGGGCGGTATGACGCGTCGCAGAGCAGTCCACTACGCGAGCGGAGGCGATTGCAATTATGGCGCATGGGGATTCTTGGACTGGGTCAGTGGGACTGGAAGAGGGAGGGATGTTCTCGATGATGTGCGGGCCGAAGCGGACAAGCACAAGGTCAAGGAGAGATCAGCCAAGAAGCTGGATAACGGCGTGGGTGCCATACAAGGAGGCATTGACAAGTTGACAAACGGAAGTGAAGGTAGGAGGAGGAGCTCAAGATTGAGATCCAAGCGCGACTCGTAAATAGCATAATAAAGTCCTTCAATTGATGACATTACTGTCCTTGCCCAAGCATGTGCAACCTTCTATGTGTACAAACTCCCATCCCAGCCCAGCCCATTGCTTAGAACCCTCTATTTGTATCCCATCTTCTTGCTGAACCAGCTCAGCGTCTCAATACCGCTCTGAACCCTCATACCGATTCTAGTGTCCAGTACAAACGCCTCCCATACCTTGGCGATATCCATCTGCTTCACGCACTCGTCGTACTTCTCCCGTCTGTACGCTGCAATCTCTTCTGGCGTACCCTCGGGCGGGTTGCAGCACTCTGACCATGCGATGGCGCCTTGCTCGTATACGCCTGCTGCGAGGACATAATCGTCCTTTGTCGGGCCCTTGAATGCGAATCTACTTTGGTCAATTGGTGTTGTACAATGAGAAACGTGTGACTTACCGGTCATACTTGAAGACATAGGTCTCCAATAATTCCCTCGCCTCGACAAACTTCTTCTGGTTCCGGCATAACGACGCACTGATGAGCGCCCACGCTCCCATCTCGTCAACCTCAGCCTTGATCTTGTCCACCACCTCCGGCTTCGCAGTACATCTATCCCAGCTCATACCCCCAACAGCCTTCTCAAGCTCTGCAGGTCCCATGCGCTTGATCGTGTTCCACATGTAACTCATCTCCAGCGCAGGACTGGCTCCGATCGCATCAGCAAGATCAATACTCAAGCTCTTAGCGCGATCTTCCCACTTCTGCACCTTGCGCTGCACAAACGTCTCAAAGGGCAATTGGCGCGCCATGAAGCGCTTCTTCCCCGCGACGCCGGGCGCCTTACGCAGGTATTCTTCCGCCTTGACCTTCTGGCGACGCGCCTCGTTGGTGTCACCGGCAATTACAGCGTCGCGGTAGAGTTCAATTGAGGCGATGCCTGCCATGTAGTAGTAAAGAGCGTGGCTCCAGTCGTTAAGCTCGACACATCGCATGAATGAATCGCGCATGAGAGGCCAGTCCTGGATGGCCATGGAGTCGAGGGAGAGCTCAAAGTTATTGAGTGCTGTGACCTGTTTCATTTTAGACTCGCCACCGGATGTAAGAACTTCGACTGCCTTAGGGAGATCGCGCTCATTGCTGTGTAGACGCGCCTCTTCAATAAGCCATAGGCGAGAGTCGGGGTACCGAGATCGCATGGATGCGAGGAGTTTCTCACATTTTCCACGTGGGGGACCAACAATCTCAGCGCCCTCATCAAAGTCCATTGCATCGGGGAGGATGTCAACTGCGCCGAGGAGAGCATTGTAGTAAGACAGCAGAACAAGGCCGGCGATGGCGCCGTTGACGTTGGCGTAGGCTGTAGATCGCCAGAGCATGCGAACACCACGCTCGCGATCACCGCGGAAGCCGACGACGGAGAGAAGACGGGTGAATGCAGGAGGAACAAGGGTCAACATCAGAAGAATCATGCCAAAACACATGTTTGCGCCCGAATGGACAAAGATGTCGAGAGGGTTCTCGAGAAGAACAGAGTCGGACTCGACGGGCTTGGAGCGAGCTTCGCGCAGTGGTGCTCCTTCGTCAATCTTCTCCTCCTCGGTACCCGCGCTCGTAGAGCTTAAAGAATCCAAATTTGCAGGCGTTTCTGTGCCAGATGCCGACTCGACGTCGAGCTTCTCCATGCTCTTGGACATCTCAGTCACTGGCTTGGCGCCCAATGTCCCTTCAGAGGTGGCTTGAGGCATTCTGCCCAAGGTCTTTGCCTCTTCTTCAATAATTGAATCAAGGGTAATGAATGCCTTGCGAAGCTTGAGGAAACTCTTCATCGCATCAATGAGACTCTCGTGCAAAACCCCCACCACGGCGCCCATGAGCTGCGTCTCGGCGCGGACGAGCTCAAATTCGGTGCCTGGAGGGTACAGTTTGCTGCCCGCGCGAGCTTTACCGTGCTTCTGGGCTTTTTTGTAGTCTGCCCATGCCTTGGCCTCGCATTCATCAAGCTTGGTGGTGGTCTCAGTCATGACAGCCTTCTCAAAGCCCAGCACCGAGCGCATGAAGATTGTGACAGCCAGACCGAGCTGATGGAAAGATGAGTCGCCGGTCTGTAGCTTCTCCCACGCACCATCAATATCATCGTTCATGATAAGACCGCATGAATTCATGGCGTCGTCAATGTCCTCCATCTCTCTGGCCATGTTGTCTTTGGTGGAGATTGAACCAGCATCGCTGTTGACGTCGGTGGCAGGCGTGGCGGTGCCCGACCGAAACCAACCTGTTAAACGACTCATTGTGATGAATCGGAAGGTTTGAATTTACAAAGAGAGGTTGTGCAGGAGTGTTTCCTGGTTATATAACGGTGAATTGATGCTGAGGCTCAGATGCTGACGTCTTCTGTCTTAGGCTGAAAGGGATCTTGATTGCCCCTCTTTGTGGCGTTTTCTGCTGATGCTGCTGCTGAGGGCGAGGCCTCCAGCTTCAGGCCTGATATTGGTAGTGATTATGATACCCAATGCTAAGTAAAAATGAATGTTAAGATAGAAGTGAGGTATTTTTTTAGGTTGAGGGAGTAAAGAAGATCAATGGGTCTGTTGAGATCAAAAATTCAGCTCTTATCATAGCTTCTGCAGGTAAGCGAAGTCAGCTAAGAAATACGGATACAGACCCCCACCAACTCCGCGGATTTAGACGGGCTTACACATTGGTTGGCCCGGGCCCAATCGGAGCTTGAGGCTGACATCATTCATTCCATTCAATGTCTTACTTGGGAGATCGATCTTGTGCGAAAATCGAACTTTTAAAGAGAGAATATCATTCTGAAAATATCTTAGTTGTAGTGGTTTGTTGAATTTTGATTAACATGGGTTTGCGTTGAGGTTGGTTGCAACATTCTGTAGTTTGTCTGTCTTAAACACCATGCAGAACCATCGGAGAACAAGAGGGTCAGCCGCATTGATCAATACCGCCTTTTTCGGATCCTCGGAAGAGGCGACTAACTATGTCTCCAAGATTGCCGAATGGGTTTGCCAATTGCATTTATCTATCGAAAAAAACGTCATTCTGCAGCCATTAGTGGGCTTACCATTTAATGTACTGTAGCTACCTACTTCGATTTAATGTAGCATCCTGGACTCTTCAACAACATATCAAAGTACATAGGTAGCGCAGTCGAATAGGAATGGTCTTTATAGTTGTGTAAGCCTTGGCTTCCATACTGGTCCCTTTATTAAAGGATCTCTCCGCGCTTAAGGGAAGATAATCACCAGGCAATTATTTTCAGGCATTACTATTAGCTTTAGGTGTAATACTAATTACGACTGCAAGAGACATAAAAGAACTATATCTTAATAGATATACTTAAAGGGGTTTCTTTTATTCTTCTAGTTATAGTATTTGTATAGTAAATATTAAAATAAATATAAGAAATATAAAGTAAGGTAAAAGATTAAATATAAAAAATATTATAGAAACCTTTAGTTATTATTAATAAAGTTTTTTTTAGATAGAAATAATTTAATAAATACATACTAAGACTCTTATTTAAATACGTTTGCAATAGCCCTCGCGCTACTACTGTCTCTTACTAATCCTTAAAACCCATCCCATACTTGCTTTAACTACCTGCACCCTTTTTGCCAGGACAGCTTTAGCAGTAGACTTCCAAAAGTTGAATTCTTGTTCTTTTCTCTTCTGCTGTAAGAGATCCAATAGTTCGTTTCCTATTTGAATGAAATTCGCCCCCTCATTGGCCCTATCTGAGACAGTCTGATTATCTTCGGGATGTAAAAATAAAAACTGCATATCTGGTATCCCTCCGGTGAACCTGTTGATGAAGGTGATCTGAATCTGATCCTCGATTGACCTCTTCTCAAACTTTTTGTTTCCTGCTCTTCCATCAAAATGAGTCTCTCCAGACCATTTGGATTCTGCGTGAGGATCAGCTCCATGCTGTAAGAGGAGGCGGAAAACGTCTGCTAGTTTGATAAGCTCCTTCAAATCCAAGCACATCGCATCATGTGCAATGAGAAGCGCCAGCTGCCACGCAGTATAGCCTTTGAACTCTTGATTTGGGTCGGCTCCCAGGTTGAGAAGCATTTCGACACTTTCGAGTTGGACCATCCCATATTTGAATTGACGTAATGGTGCACAAGCACTGCTGAGTAAAGGAGGCCCTTCGCAAATCAGGCGGCTGGGGTCTTCCCTGAGCTTCATGCGTACATATTGGTGAAGTCCGTATTGAATGGCAAAATTCAGAAAGCCAAGCCCATATTCATTATCGCATATCGACCATTGGGAACGATGGACCACTAATCCAGTATCGGCAGGGAAATAGTTCGCCCAATGATGCTTTTTGTGTTTTTTCCCAAACCAAGAACAAAGATGCTGCGACATGGACGCGTCCAACTCATCCAAGGCATACACCGTTTTCCCATAGTCATTTTCATCGGCGCGGCGAGCAAGTCTCATAACCACTTCTGCCAGATGCCAAGGGAACACCCTCACGTCTGGTGAAAACCCACCAGGATGTACAGAATGGGGATCTCCGTATGTCTTGATGACCATCACGAAACTCTCCAGGAGCTGCGCAGGTAACATTAACTTGAGCGGAAGTAGTACCTCCTCAAGAAGTTTCTTCGGCCTTTCTTGTTTAAGGAACAAAGAAACATCCTTATGAAGAAAGTGTACCTCTGTATCGTCAATGGTGTTCTGGTTAATAACAACTGGGAATTCGTCAGCTGGACGAGGCCTCGTCTCGAGAAGGCCGACACAGCTACGGTGCAGGTCCAGGGTTGTGCGATCCAATCTACACTTTCGCAGTGAATTTGTCAGAGGTTTTTTCTTTATTGTTCTAATGTCCTCATCGAAGAACGAATAAAGCAAACATGTTGCTATGTGAGGGGGTTTGGTCGGCGGTCGCATCTGGGGTCGACATATCTGATAATTAAGAGCAGAGCATTGTTCAAGGACCCATATCATTCGAAAGGCCTTTAGCCGATGTTGAGGTTTAATTCTAGTTGTTAGAATATGTGCAAAGAGCTCTGAAAGATTCTGATTTCCTCCAGGAGTGGAATTGACAAGATCCATGAGTGTTTTCATGTTTTTGGCCACATAGAGCTCTTCCTGCAGGGCCATAACAACGATACGGACCCATAAGAAGATTCCCTCCGACCTTTCTACCACCTGGGTAATGAGAGACTCCTGTTCCTCAGCACTGGCACCAAGCATATCGAACCTGCGATTACTTCTGAGGGAATCGGTGACGTAAGTCCTTCGGTCGATTTCGGTGAGCTGGTCCAATTTCAACCTTGCGCAGTCTTCAAAGGCCACTTCAAAAGCGAACTCGGGCCGGCTTGAGACCAGGATCTTGAAGTGAGCTTTGGTTCCGGCAGCTTTAAGCATGTTGGCCAGAGCAATCTGATCACCTGGCGGTGCATCGTACTCATCCAAGCCGTCAATCATCAATGCAATGGCCACCGGCAGGATGTCCGCGTGGAGCAAGCGGGTGAATGCCTGCTTCAGATCCAAAGATGTAGGGAATGAGCCCCAGTCTCGGCCTCCAATATGATCAGGAAATAAATGTTCAGCAAGCTCTGGAGCAGTATTAACAACCTGGTATAGAATTGACTGGTAGATTCCATCTAGACGAGAGAGACGGGAATCAGTTGACTGATCTGGGTTGTTCCAGAAGTAAAACGTGCCAATGATCAATGGACGCCCCCCAGCCCATTTTTGGAAAGTAGATCTAGTTCGAGGGTCGTCGTCGAGAAACCGCATCAGGGAACTTTTCCCCGTGCCGGCTCTGCCACTGACCCAATAGAACCCCTGTTGACTTCGCATCCATTCCATGAAAGTTTTATTGGAAGACTTGATTGTCTGTTGTCCTGTGAAGACCCATTCAAATGTTTTAGCGTGAGCTTTGGTTATGGAATCATGCCGGTGGGAGATAGCGTTGAACCATAGCCGATTTCTGAGTTCTTGCAGCACCTTCTTTCGATCTTTCGGTACCAGACGCGGACGCTTGCCATGAACCAACAGGCCTTGAAATTCCTGTCTCATTTGGTGTATTTGGTCATTTTGGTGTTGTAGAAGTTGTGTTTGTACTCCCAGCTGTGACCTGACCGAATCCTCCCCCTCCAACATAGCTTGCACCATGTTCTGGAGACTTTGGCCAAGCTTTTCGTACTCGATTGTTCGCTGAAGTTCCTGAATGTCCACTCGCTTCTTGATAGAAACGACGATCTGAAACTGGAGTTCATGCTGAAGACCCTCGAGCTTTCTCTTGAGGGCTTCAACGTCTATGCGCTGGCCATTCCAGAGGACGTTGACGATGACATCCCTGAACCAGGCATATCCCTTTGAGCCTTCGGGGACTTTGCACTTCGCTAGGCGATCGGAAATATCTCGAGCAATGGCACACGACTCGTTGGCAATGTCGTTGATTCTGGCCTGGAAAGAATGAATACAAGGTCAAAATATAGATCTAGGAAAAACATACCGATTCTTCCAATCCAGTTTTGACAGACTGTAGGGCGTTGACTTCTTCGCATTGTCTCTTGAGAAGCTCAGCCTTTCTCATGCAATCGGCAGTGGTAATGGTTGAACCAGTCTTCCTAATACTGTCGGTGGTGTCCCAAAGCTGTAGGCTGAACCCGATGACCTGCATGACCCCAGCCGCAAGCCCGAAGGCAGCAGCGGCCTCTGCTCCGGACATGATAGCTGATCTTCAACGAGAGATGTTGTATTGACAGTCGAGCTGGAGGTGAGAGATTCTTTTCCCACCTTACCTTGACAGGTGCGGTATGCATCAGTAGAGAGTGCAAAAAGGAGATGAGGGGAAGAGATTGAGATTATCACTGCAATAAGGCTGTGCAGAGACAATTGCGATTCTTGGAAGGCTTAGATTAAGCCACTTCGGAAACGTGGTCCAATAACCAACGAGAAAAACTCAGGCTCAGGTTGAAGCAGCGTGTTAACCGACACACGTATGAGTTCCGTTAGAGATAACAAGGCACGACAGTCGCACCGGATAAGGGTAGCTCCGATAAGATTTTTCATATCAGGAAAACCATATTTACCTGAAGATAGGTGTAAAACCAGGTACTTCTGATGATACGACTTGGAGATTGCTACTTAACCCTCCCTAGAATATTGTCTTACGGCTAGTGGATATGGCGGATCAATCAAAAGCTGCTGATCAAGGTCCAGAATGGGAACTTTTGGGTATTCGAATGGTAATGCGTGGCTCGGTTAATTGCCATTACAAAGAATATTTACAAAAGGGATAGTTACGCGATGTATCATGACGACATTCTGAAACATGATGCTTTCTGGATATCATATCATTAAAACCATCGAGTCCAGTATCCATAAGCTTTCGAGGCATGACACAATACTGGCCTTTTGGACATCAATCTTCTCCAAGGCGATCTCCATCGATCCCTTGAGAATGGTTCGGGGGCTGTCAGTATAGGCTAGGTGGCTATTCCAGATCCCTCTTTATGTCGTACTGATCCTCAGCTTGGCGAGAACGTGACGGCTAAGCTTTTTGAAGCATTTTTCGGTGGCATGATCGAAGATTGTAAGCCCATCACTGTCCTCAATATCTTTCCTTTCTCCGTGCTGTAGCAATCGGTCCATGATTCTATCCTGATTGTTCTGTGTCAAGACTTTCAATCTATTGGAATCCTGAAGATCAAGGATTGTATTCCGCCTGATAAGTAGTTAGAAAATCGACAGCGTTTTCCCAGTAACGGCTCTAAGTAGGGACGGTTATCCCTGGGCTTCTCTGACGTCTACCCGAATGCCCTTTTATGGCGAAATGAACTGGACGTTATCGACAATTCCTTCTCAACACCAGCATAAACGGAGTATATTTTTACAGTCCTTGTGTCGAACTGGAATCAAACTGTGTGTTTATTTCTCAGGGCGGTAGCTTCCACATGGCAACTGGGCTTGTGAGGATGGTTGCTTGCTGAGGCGTACCCAATACTTGATACATAAGAAAGATATGTGAAGATTGTGCATGTGAAAAGAATTGATCTAGGGATCTCAACCAGCTCTTTACCAGCAGCTCAGTGGCTTTAGAATCTATGAAGTGAAACACGTTCATCGGTTTAATATTGACGGCAATAGAGACGGAGAGAAGACGTGTCTGCATCATGACCTCACATAGACAGATAGGTACCAATCCTTCAAACGCACGCATGGGTGATGAGATATTAATCATAATTGGGGGAAGTGTCCCGTATTTAGCAGGGTCATTCGAAAAGTATCGGTCGTATATGAATTGATGTAGGATGTGGGAAGATCAACAGTCGTTTAAGCAGCTCAGGTTTACAAGAAGGGTATGACTCACAAGGAGGCTCTTTTGGCTTCAAATAGCTTAGATGGAGGTACGCATGAAAACTTGAATGTCGCCTGAAGAAGAATACTATAAGAATTCTGGCACGACATAGGTACAGAGCTGTGGACTGAGGATGTATCACACATGAGCGCAAAATACAGTCCTGGTATATTTCTGAGCCTACCCTAGAAGCTGCTGACTTTTGTTCCTAGAAATAGCGTTCGCAGTGGTCACCCAGATAGGAATTCCAAGAAGAATTCAATGCAACCATCTCTATAGGGCTAGCCTATCACCGGTACTCCATGTTCAAGATCAGATCCAGCCAAGCATCGTAAATCTCAATACCTTGCTGCTGAGGAGGGTGGTTTCCGTATCACAGCTTAATAGATATCGTTTAATAGACGTCAAAACCTCAAAATTCATAGACCGAAGCCTGGTTTTAGGGAACTAGCCTCTATTACTAGATACCTTACCGGGATTATATATAAGGTTATAAGGCTTATAATTAAACCTAAGGTTATATAAGGTTACTATAGGCTTACTAGGTTTATTATATCTAGTTAGTAATATAATATTATCTAATTAATAAGGCTTATAAATATAACTAAGCTTATAAAATATATTAAGCTTATAATATAAAATCTATTAATTTAATTAATTAAGTATTTCTATATTCTTAATTATTTATTAAATAATTAATAATAAATACTTAATATTATATATAATAGTATATAATAACCTTCCTATCTCTACCTCCTAAATAATAAGAGCTTTTATTACCTTACTAAATTCCTAATTTTGCCTATGCCGCCTGCATATTTTAATTAAGATCCCGTTTCCTAAGACCTCTATTTGCTATTTTTATAGATAATTAAAAATGCAGATATATCGCGTTACATAAGGTTACTTTACATAAAGGTGGGGTGGTATGCGGATACTTTTAGGTATTAACTTTACAATCCAATTGTTCCCCATCCCCCAATTTTTTCATCTGTACCAGGGTATTAGCGCCCGTCATCTCAACATACAGGGCGGGGTGCTCTAGAGCAGCGCTTGGAGCTTTTGCGCCTTGATCAGCAGAGGCACAAGCAGAGTTTTTTTGCTCGGCAATGAACAGCAACTACTGCTTATCTTTCTCTGATTGGACCCGAATTGACTGAGCAGTTTACCGCCTGATGCCGAGTCATGCACTCGGAATGCGACGATAATGATATGATATGATTGTGCGACGAACTTTTGTCTGACGCGATGCAAGTATTTTATGATATGCCTCCACCTGCAATGGATCCGTGGGGATTTGGAGAGCTGGAGTCTGGAACAAGCTTCCCTGCTGATCCTTCTCCAATGCAGATCGACAGTTGTCCAAAACTTACCCTGGAGTCATGGGGAATTGTCAAAATACCAAGTAAAGATCAAAAAGTATGCACCTAATTAGGTATACAGTGATTTATTCCAGAGAATTCAGAGTGTACCTATATTCTTATAAAGTTATATAATACATTAGGGTCTCGTTATTAAATATACCAATTATAGTTTGAATTGAACCTAAGTTTCCTCGAAAAACCGTGGGAGCTTTTATGCGCAATGGGCTCTCCCCACATTCTCATTAAAACTATATCTCTGGATTTGAGGTCCTGAACTCTCCATACATTCCGAATACTTGTAGATCCATGTCTAGTCTTGGTATCATGATTACAAGAGACGGGCAACTCTCGTACTGGTTAGAACGGGGTTATATACACACGCTCGGGACAGACATATGATCTTTTGAGCATGAAAGGCTTGTTAAAAGCTCTTAGGCGCTCAAAATCATCATTAAATCCTATTATGATCTATATACTCAAAGAGGTAGTTCTATGCTGTTAAGTGAACGCAGATATACTTCATAAATAACATACTTTTCTATTCTCAACTCTCTCACCGCCTGCCGGTTCCGTCCTGCAAATCATCGCGGGCGGCAGAATTTCTTAAATTTTAGCTCGACTTTGACCACAAACTCTCCAGCCATGCAAATTCTCTCTAAGCAACATTCTTATATGTTTCGCATTGCTTGGAGAACAAGGTCGAAATTCGGCGCTGGAGCGATCTTGGATCTCACGAACCGCTTTTGGAAACCCCAGATCCCCCATTCAAACCGCAGCTATCGCATCCTTTGCGATAGAACGACTGCACATCGCCAATTTTCGACCACTGCCAAAATGGCGGAAGATAAAGTCAACACGGATACCGTGACCATTGAGGGCAAGGAGTTCAGGACGGTCACGGAGGGGAAGGCGACTATCTTAGTGCCCCAGGGTGCTAAGATTGGCGAGGATCGTGGGGAGGTTCAGCAGGTCTTCTATAATCCCATCCAGCAGTACAACCGAGACCTTTCTGTACTCGCTATCAAGACATACGGCGAGATGTCGTTGGAAAAGAGAAAGGAACAATACGAAGCAAGGATGAAGAGGCAGGGCAAGAAGAGAAAGCGAGACGATGACGTCCAGAAGCCTACCGAGACCGCGAACCCCCCGCCACAGGATGAACAGAATGCGACCGAAGAAGCTACCAAGACCGAGAACGTGGAAGCGCAACGGCCCGAGAAGGAATACATGCCTTCGTTCCGCATCCTGGATGCACTGTCTGCGTCAGGACTGCGAGCCCTTCGCTACGCCCATGAATTACCGTTCGTGACCTCCGTCAAGGCCAACGACTTGTCCGATACCGCTGCCGAATCAATTAGGATGAATGCCAAGCACAACGGGCTCGAAGATAAAATTACCGTTACTCAAGGAGATGCGCTTGCGCTCATGTATCGAGGGATTGCGGATGATTTGTCAAACAGGGACAAGACCGGTAACCCAGGGAGGTCCAATAAGTTTGACGTTATTGACCTTGACCCCTATGGCACAGCTGCGCCTTTCTTCGACGCTGCTGTACAATCAATAAGGGATGATGGTGGACTCCTCTGCATTACCTGCACGGACAGCGCGGTGTGGGCTGGACACAGCTATTGCGAAAAGACATTTGCGCTGTACGGCGGAATTCCAATTAAGGGAATGCACTCTCACGAAGCTGGTCTGCGACTTGTTTTGAACGCCGTGGCCACCTCGGCTGCTCGATACGGCTTGACGATTGAGCCCCTTCTCTCACTTTCAATCGATTTCTACACCAAGTTCTTTATCAAGGTGACCAAATCTCCTCAATCGGTCAAGTTCCTTGCTTCCAAGACCATGCTGGTATATAGCTGCGACTCAGGCTGTGGTGCTTGGGAAACACAGCACATGTTGAGGAGCAAGCCAGCTACTAACAAGAAAGGAAACGGTGCTTTTTACAAGCATACCATGGCCCAGGGACCATCGGCTGACCGACATTGCGAGCACTGTGGAATGAAGATGCATATTAATGGCCCTATGTATGGTGGACACATCCATTCTCAAGAATTCATCGAAAGACTTCTCGAACAGATCCCCAAAGCTGACCGCTCTATCTATGGCACAATGCCTAGACTTGAGGGTATGCTACGAACGGCTCTTGAGGAGTACATGCCTGGCCCTCAGGTCAAGGAACCTGTTGACCCGAAGGATGCCCAACTAGCGGCCGTTGACCACTATCCCTTTTTCATCATTCCAAGTCGTTTGGCCAATGTCGTGAGTTGCGTGACTCCTAGTGAGGACATGGTTCGAGGAGCTTTGATTCATCTAGGCTACCGCACTGCTCGAAGCCACTGCCGACCAGGAAGTATCAAGACTGATGCTCCGTGGTCAACGATCTGGTGGATAATAACGGAATGGATTCGCCAGAAGTCGCCTGTCAAGGAGGCTAGCATTAAGAAAAACACTGCAGCCTGGCAGATCCTGACTGATGCTGGAATTATCGGACAAGAGAAGCCCGAGGCTACAGAAGGCGTAGCTAAGGACGATTCTGCAATGGAGGGCGTGGAGCAGTCAACGGCTGAGGCGACTGCTGATGCTAGCTCTGCAGATGCACCAAACGGAAAGGATGAGACTGCCCCTAGTGAGATGGACCTGCGCAAGACTCTCGTATTTGACGAGAATCTAGCACGTCTTGCACGGAGACGAGGAGAGCAGAAGTACGTGCGGTATCAAATGAATCCTCGAGAAAACTGGGGACCTTTGGCCAAGGCGAGCCGTCGATGATGATATACAAATGGATTACAAACATAGCTACAACTTCTTGCTTTGTCTTACCGGGTAATGAAAGCGATCCTGTGAGATTTTGAATTGATTGTGCAAGGTCTTCGTCAGCAAAACAGCCCCACAAAGACTAAGACTGAGAATTATATCGATGAAGATTTTTGAACTTGTCATCTTCATCATTCTCGACATTGTCTTTGAAAGCAAATAGGCACATCATCCAGCTTCTTGCTTGAACCCGCCAGCTGCCATTTATCATTGTCCTGCGATCTGCGACAGTCGTCGCACGTATTTATGATTGGCCAATAGCGCCAGACAACAATAAAGATACCACATCCTCTTCTACTCTCTCTTTGCCTCTGCGTATTTTGATCTTTAAATTTTATCACAATGGCTACTCCTCTGGAAGAGCTGCGCTCGATTGAAGTCACACCCGTTGAAAATGTCTCAATCACTGAAGAGGACTTGACCTGGACTCGCACCGGGATATCCGAGAGTGCTTCTCGCCATGAGCTTGTCCTGGTTCATGAGACAGCCAAAGCTGACGCAGAACAACCCTCAAACTATATTTTGTTTGTACTCAAGGAGGATCCGGAGAACAAGGAGCTGCCATTCCAACTCTCGTTACTGAAGGCCGAGAAAATACCCTCTGAGCTTCAAAGTCTTACAGTGGTTGGGTTGCCCCCTCATCTACAGCACGGTTCTGCCAACGAACACGGTGTGACAAACCAGGTGGACATTATCGTATCTATAAAATCTGGCACAGGTCTGGCTTCAACAGTCTGGCAGGATGTTTTACATCCCCTTTGGAAATCTCTGACAAACAACGAGTCGCCATATCGCCTCATTCATACGGAGAGCTCAGAGACCATTCGAGATTATGCCAAGCAGCTGTGGGCCTTGAATGAGCGCTCAAAGACGAGAACAATCGTGCTTCTGAGCGGAGATGGAGGCGTCGTCGACCTCCTCAACGGCTCTGATGGAAACGAGATGCCTGAGATTCCACCTACAATTGCGCTTCTTCCACTGGGGACAGGAAACGCTCTCTTCCATTCCACCCACAAGCCTCTTTACTCTGAGCCGGGCCCAACACCCCTCGTTCTTGGACTTCGAACACTGTTTCAAGGCGTTGGCGCTGATCTTCCCATCTTCCGAGCCTCATTTTCATCTGGATCTCACATCGTCAAATTCACAGACAAATCCAAAGAAACATCTCCAGTCACGGACCCAAATCAGCTCCAAAAGCAGGAAACTTCTATCACGCATCTTCAGGGTGCCATAGTTACTAGCTATGGTTTTCACGCGAGCCTAGTTTATGAGAGTGATACTCCTGAGTACCGTGTTCACGGTGCTAAACGGTTCCATATGGTCGCCGAAGGACTTTTGAAGGAATCTCACCCGTACGCTGCAAAGGTTTCCATCCGCCGTGGTGGGTCTAGTGCTTTTGAGGATATTCCTCGTGAATCACATGCCTATGTGCTCACGGCTCTTGTGTCAAATCTCGAGCGAACATTTACAATTTCTCCCGCCACTCAACCGCTGCAGTCGCAGCTTCGACTCGTTCATTTCGGTCCCATTGGCGGCGAACGCACCATGAGCGTTATGATGAAGGCGTACGATGAGGGTAGTCATGTTGGTATGCAGTGGCCTGATGGTGAACAGGTTGGCTATGATGAAGTTGACGAGATTAGAATTTCGGTATTGGAGAATGATGAGAGGTGGAGGAAGGTGTGTATCGATGGAACGATTGTCGAGATCCCTCAGGGTGGGGACATGAGCATTAAGATGCTAGATCACAGTCTCTTCAAGATTCTGGCAAGCCCTGTTGTTCTAGAGCGTCGTGTGTAGAACTTAGACCAGACTATCAGAGATCTTTCTAAATCATGCCCGAATATTATCTAGTCTTGAAGCAGCTTCTTGACACTCTTCTCCATGAGCTGCTCAAACGCATCCACACCATTCTCCAACGCATTCATCTTACCACCCTTCAGCCTGTAGACAATCCGTCTCCTCACAATCTCCTCCTCGTCGCCATCTTCATCCGTCTCCTCATCTTCGTCCACCGCACCTTCAATCACACCACGCATAAACCATCGATCGTGACTCACCAAGATCACTGCACCCTCCCACTCTCTCAACGCCTCCCGCAAAGCCGTCACCGTCTCGTAATCAAGATGAGTCGTGACTTCATCAAGAACCAGACAATGAGGTCGTCGCCAGAGAAGACGAGCAAGCTCGCAGCGAACAACCTGTCCTCCTGAGAGTTTACACAGGGGCACATCAGAGGCAATACGGCCCGGAAGACCAAGCTGGCCTAAAAGTCCACGAAGATCGCCTTCTGAAAGTTCACCTTCGACTTCTCTGGTGAGCAGAGCGAGAGCTGTGAGTGTAGGTTCTGAACGGCCGAGAGACTGCAGTGTTTCAACAGCGTGTTGAGAGTAGTATCCCAACTTCGATCGCGGATGTGTTGTAAGAGTTCCAGCTGTTGGGCGAGTCTCCTCAACAAGAAGCTTGATGAGCGTTGACTTGCCTGCGCCATTGAGCCCAAGAATACCAATACGGTCTCCCACCCCAACTGAAAGGGTGATGTCCTGAACAACAAGCGGTGTCTTGGATGAATACCGAAACGCAACCTTCTCAAGAGAGATCAAAGCGCCAGGAAATCGCAGGTCAGGCGGTTCAGGAAGATTGACCACGACAGGACGATCTTCGGGCGGAATGTCGATGTCCTCACGCGCTGTCAAGTGATAACCAACAAGGTCTCTGTTGAGCTTGAAACGACCGCCCTTGGCACTGACTTGCAAACCCCAACGGTTGTCAAGCTTCTTCTGGCGAGATTTAGCCTGACGGAGCTTATTGGTGTCATCGCTAGCCTTTCCAGCTTTCATATTGGCGGCGATGGACTTTTCAATATGTGCTTTTTGCTTATCTTGGGCTTCTTTCATCGTGGTAAGCCATTGTTTGCGCTCACTCTGCGATGCTTCGTAAGTGGGAAGGTCACCGTGGAAGTACGCGAGCTGCTTGTCTTTCAGGATGAGAAGATCAGTACACAGAGAGGTAAAATCACGATCGTGCGATACAAGAATGAGAGTTGGCGGATTCTCCGTCTCCTCTAGACTCTGGAGATAGCGCTGAAGCCAGATGATTCCAAGAAGATCGAGGAAATTGGTGGGTTCGTCGAGGATGAGTATGTCGGTTTCTTGGACCAATGCTGTGGCGAGAGAAGCGCGCATGTGCCAACCACCAGATAAACTCGAGATGGGCTTCTGAATAAGAGTTTCAGAAAAGCCCAGGCCAGTCGTGATCCTTTTGGCTTTGGACTCGATTTCTGATACACGAGTTGGATCGACTTGGAGTTGAAGATCAGCAAGCATGTCAACAGCTTCTTGTGTCTCAGCTTGAAGAGTTTCGGGTGAAATGTCTTGATTCGATTGCTCCAGCCTGTGATGTGTTACAGATATAAAAATAATGTTAGGTGAAAGATGTGTTCTTACAGTTCATTCGACTCGGCGACAACCTTCTCGTAGGCAGTCAGGGCTTTGCGGGCTTGCATACCGCGAGCACCGCTACGAAGACGAGCATCTTTATCGAGACGGAAGAGGCGCTCTTGATGCTTTTTATGCTTGAGATGTCTCAGGGCTTTGACTGGGGTGAAAGGATCAGAAGCATTAATTCCTTCTGTCAGGTCTGGGTGCATTCGGGGTTGGTTAGAGTGCATCAGAGTTGAATGGATGGTGAATAACCTGACATACCTTTGATATCCTGCTCAATGGCATGTTTGGCTGTGGCCTTTTCGATTACTTGCTCCAATACAGATGATTCATCTGCATTGTTGATTTCTGGTTTCTCCTCAGCCTTTTCATCTGTGAGTCTAGTTTGCTGTAAAATAGCAATTCTCGTCTCTTCAGGTATGCCTGGGATGAGTTTCTCGGCAATGGCCTTGAGAAGTGCTAGACAATGACAGTCAGTATCTTAACCATTAGCCCCATACATACAAACAATCTTACTCGACTTTCCAGTTCCATTACGGCCTACAAGAGCATATCGTTGACCTTCCTTGAGCCTGAGCTTAGCACCAGTAAGAATCTCAATGCCCTCGCCTTTTGCCTTGGCTTTTCCTTTGCCAGAGGGTTTATCGCCTGAAGTCACAGTGATGTTGACCCCTTCAATATCAAGCTTGTACGATTAGCGGGAATAGCAGATAAATGATGGATCAATGACAAACCTCGCGATGGTTGGTGATTTGAAAGCGTGTCTGTTTGGAGTTGCAGAGAATAGTCGCTACAGACTCGGATGCTGCCGACGTCATGATGAAGATTGTACAAATTGAGAGGAAGAGAGAGAGATAATGTCCACGCGAGTAAAGATTGAGGTGAAATAGAAATAAAGATGCAATCGCCAACGGCTCGATGCTGCCCCGAAAATGAGGTTCAATGAGGTGTAGATGGATTTATTTATTAACAATTGCTCAATCACTGGAGATCTACTATATACACAGTGTATAATATTAATTGAATTATTTGGCTCAGCTAATTTCCATATTCGTATGTCGCCTCTAGTGCGATTGAATGTGCTACCATTTATTTACTTATGGCGTTACTGTACTTGAGTGACTCACGCCGAATGACTTGGCTCGACTCGCAATGTTTTAGTTAATTATGCACCTTCTCTACGCCGCAGTCAAGGGAAATGCCGCTCTAACTGGCTTTATATGAATTGCCGTGTCTTGTTGAGTCACACTTTTGCCCTGTCTAGTTTCACTCACAATACTCTGCATCTGCATCTATATACAAATTTCATGATGTTGTGTATCAAGTATCCTTGGCTTGGTTTGGTATGTTAATTTATCACCATCTTCCTAATTCCGTCTCTCATGTCTTATCACAAATAAATAAATTGCACCTCATCCATTTTCCTTTCAACTCCTCCAACTTTCTGTCCTACATTCACTTCAACTCAAAATGAACTTCCGGGACTCTGCCCTTCATCCATCGACGTCTCTTCCGCCCCCCTTGTCGGTCCTGAATGTCGCGATGGCTTTGACTTCACTCTAGTCTTTGAACAATCCATTCTCGTCATCTGTTCTCGTGTTCTCCCCAGCCGCTTTTCTTCTCATCCTCGCTCCTATTCTCCTTTTCTACCTTCGGAATGTCCCGTTAAAGTCGCGGGGCATCGTCCTCGAACAGTGAAATTGGTGCTCATCGCCCTTGTGGCTGTCCTGCATCTCGTGCTCCTTGTGTTGTGGGCCACTTGCCCTTCTAATTCGCATCTAGATAAAGTTTCTATCGCTGCTGCATCTGTATCCTTTGCCTCAAGTCTGATGTCCTGTGTAATTTCTCGTGCCGAACATGCCAAACTCTTCATCCACTGTCGCTCTTGAATGTCTCTTTGCTGCGTCCCTGCTCTTCGATGTTGCGCTCCTTCACACTCTTTGGCCTATACATATGAGGCTATACCAGCTGTTTTCACAGCAGTCTTAGTTCTTAAGGCGATACCCGTTGTCCTTGAGGGATGGAGCAAAACCCCGTATCTTGTCGCCGGCTCCGGGCCCCACTCTCCCGAAGTCACGGCCGGACTCTACACCCGGGCCGTCTTCATGTGGGTGACCTCGTTTCTGTTGATGGGATTTTTGGAAACTATTAAGACCGATGGATCTGTTTGAGTTGGACGAGGATATGGGCTCGGCACGACGGATTGACAGGTTTTAATAGCCAAAAAGATTTGTCTGCCTGCTTTCCATTATTCACTCCCTTAGATAGGTAGCTATATAGCATTGTATTTTAAACTCTTTGGTGATGTCCATATACTAAATGCTAGCTTAGCTCAGGCTCGCAAATACTGACTGATCTTGTGCTGCATCACAACTCTACGATCGTCCGTCATTGCTGGTATCCTCCCCGTTTGATGCTTCTGGCTTTCACTATTTGCCAACCGCTCATCCTCAACCGAGTACTCGTATTTCTCGATGACACCTATCAGTCTATCAATAGTAGCTACGGCCTCATAGCAGCCCATGATCTGGTTTATCAGGCCTTACTCTTTCCTAGGCCCTATTGGCATCAGAACGACCGCTCTGTCACCTTCTTACGAGGCGTGTTAGTATCTACCATATTCTCCAAGGCTACCGAGCTGTCATGTGGTCGCTGTACTTATATGATACTTGAGTGGAATACGACTGGCTATGTCTATTCAAACTACTGTACAGGTTTGTCATTGTCTTGGTAGTGGCGAAATCTGGAATCACTCTCCACAAGAGGCTGCTTACTTCTGTGATCAAGTCAATCCGCAATCCGATATGAGTATTGACCATATCCTGACATTCTAGGGCACCCTTCTCTCTACTACGACAGATCTCGGGGTCATCACAACAGGGTAAGATAGACTAAGCCTATAGTCCCCGAATGTTAACGGCGTGGGGTTCTCGCAGGATATAGGCATGGTCGACAGCCTCTCCCTCTCTGTCTCGTTGCAACGTTTTCCAGCGAGTCAACATCTCCTAGTTCATCAACCAAAAGGGCTTACTAACAGAACCGGTTTATTCTTCGTTCGCCAAAGCTTGCCTTCTCGTTGCTTCAACCCCCTACATCACAACAACGTTCCCTCTCCTAGGCGCCGTCTATTTCTGCCTCCAGCGTGGCTACCTCCGCAACTCTCGTCAACTACGTCGTCTTGATCTCGAAGAGAAAGTGCCTTTGTATACACAGTCCCGAGAGACCCTCTCCAGTCTCGTAACCATATGAGCCTTTGGGTGGAAAGACGCCGTTGTTCAAGCCAACCATGCTCTCGTAGATCGTTCGCAACGACGGTGTTATCTGCTTATGATCGTTCAGCAATGGCTCATCCTCGTCCTTGACTTGACCACGATAGCTCTGCTTCTGCTTCTTGTCGATCTCGCTGTTCGTTCTCGTGGCGAAGTCGATGTAGGCTTGACGGGTGTATCGCTCGTACAGCTCATCTCACTGAGTGGAACTGTGAATATGCTTATTCGTTTCTGGACATTTATCGAGACTTCTATCGGGGCTATAGCTAGTATTAAGCAACTCGCTGAAGACACGGGCGAGGAGGGCTTGCCGGGGGAGACGTAGGCACCACCGCCTCAGTGGCCGGATAAGGGCGCTGTACATACCAGCAACTGAACAGCATCGTACGGTGATGGTGATAGAGGTATTATCAAGGCCCTTGATACAGTGAGTTCAGACATCAAAGGAGGGTGGAAAGTAGGAGTTTGCGGTCGCACAGGAAGGTCAGTGTTTTCACCCTAATCCCTCAATCTATCTCCCTAACTAACGTATCTTGTACGCAGTGGGAAATCGTCCCTGTTCTTTGCTCTCCTTCGACCCCTTGATCCTTCCTCTGGAAACATCACTATTGATGACATCTCTTCGTCTTCTCTCCCTCGCAGCCGTCTCATAACCCTCACGCAGCGCCAGTTCGTCCTCCCCGGCACCGCCAGACACGATCGAAACCAACGCGATGCCTCGTCTTGTCGGACCATACGAGGCTATAGAGCAACACGATGATACGGATGCTTCGTTTGGCCAAGACATGGTGAGCCATGGCCAGAAGTAGCTCTTCTTTCTCATCAGGATAGTGCTGAAGAAGGATGATGGAAAGGTTGTCCTTCTCGACAAGGTAACGAGCAGGTAAGTCAGGCAAACTAATTACTTGTGGCCAAGAGAACTAACAAAACAGCAGTATGGACCAAAAGACCGAAGAGAACATCAAAGCCGTTATCGAGAACGAGTTCAAGGGCCATACTGCCGTGTTCAGCACCCACCGTCTGGATGCCATCATCGACCTCGACCCTGTGATTGTAATGGGCAAGGGTTGAGTGGTCGAATTTGGTGAACCAAAGAGTCTCCTTGCTTCAGATAACAAGTTCGAAACTCTCTGGGCAAGCAGACACAGATCTAGACCTTGGTTCACTGTTGATTACTGAGGCTCTACAGAGGCAAGGCCAAAAGGTTATTGCTTGGCTTACCAAAGATAATATACTATCAGTTCAGGAACTTACTTTTCCTAAGATATAACAAGTACTTTATCCAAGTAGATTATAGTATAAGTTCTCTTTAGCAAGCACTTTTTGGCCCTGTCTGTGTGCATATGCTCTTATGGATTCGCTGTCTATATGTGGTCTATGCTGTCATTCGTTTTGGATTTTCCTCATAAATCTAAACATCGATGCTGTCATGTTCTACAACAATAAATCTTCCCCGACCCGCTCTCATGGTTCTAACATGCCTTTCAACATTCCTGGCCGTTTCGATAACCTCTCTGTATTTCGACTTCTCTGATGGCAGTGCATCGGGTCCAGGAGTCCACCCTGCGTAGAGCCGAAGCTCGGTTATCTTGCTCCAATGGTCGGCCCAGTTGACAAAGTCGTGGCCATTTTCAGCCACCAGTGCATGAAACCAAGAACAGCAGCCGGTGAGGTCAAGAAACTCAAGCGAATAGAGATTCTGACTTAGCATACGCAATACGAGCAAAGCCTCGCTCCAATCGTGATCAAGCGAATGCGAATAGAGGTTCGTCCCGCCGTATGGAATACGATGACCTTGTGGAGAAGCGACAGTGGCTAGACGAGACCGCGGTGTTAAGCAGGGCTCGGGCCAGTATGCCAGACTCAAATGGGTGAGCGTGGTCAGCTTGGAAGACAGGCTGAGAAGCTGCTTCCAAGATGCGGATGAGGCATGTTCGGGACGCAAGGCGAGTGAAAGGTGGGTGAGGTTGGGCAGCAAAGTTTGGGGAGGGCTTGGAATGGTCTCGGAAACGTCCCATGATTCCTGTAGTTCTGCTGTCGGTTGATCGTCTCTGGTAGGGAATAGCAAGTCACGGATGTCTTTGAGTTTGATCGATCGGCATGCGGAGCCCGAAAGATCGAGGTAGTTAACCTCAAGGTTCGAGGCCGTTGAATTAGTCAACTCATCGTCATCAAACGTATCTGGCGGTGGCAGCAGAATAACTTTGAGATCACTCAACGACAGGCCATCTTGACTGGCGATTCCAACATAGCGGATTAGAGCAGCCTTCAGATGGTTGGGCACAAAGTACAGATGGTACTGATTGTACACTCGGTGGAAAGCCCACTCGTATGCGAGTTTCTGCAGCACGATGTCTATCAGACTTCCACGGCCCGGGAGATGGGTTCCCGGTAAACAAGAATCCTCCAGTCCTCTTGAACTAAGATGGCTCGATGAGGAGGCCTCATGAGATGCGTCCGATGAGCTGCGGGATACCCAGCTCCTAGGCGGAGGCGGGCCAGCAGGGAGCCTCCTACCATTGCCGTCGAATCTCTGACGGACAAGACGACGAGGAGCGGGGGCCGGCGTATCTGGGATCTGTAGTATCTCCCTGATGGCCGGGGGTACACTGGGAGCAGGCAGGGCTGACTGCGAGCTGGAGGAGGGGCTGATCGAGGTGCGACGCAAGTCTGCTAGCAATTCATTGACGCTTCGGGAGGGCTTGTTGTCTGCTGCGTAACTTGTGAGACTCTGGCTTGGCTACCACGCGGTTTGAAGATAGATATGGGGGGAGGGTAGGAGAGGGGTTCGAAAGGAAGCGAACCGAGAGGTGGCCGGAGGCCGGGCGATTTAGTTAGAGGAGGGAGGGGAGGGGGGTGTGCTTGTGTCAGTCCAGCTGCACAGCGTTTCTGCTGCTGCACTCACCAGAGCTATTTGATGTAGACGCCGGAGAAGCCGTTGAGATTGGCCTGAAGGGTTTGTTGTGGTTCTTTTTCTTCGGCATGCCCGGGGACAAACAAGATACCTCTCTCTCTCTCTGCCTCCGCGGTGAAGAAGCCGATGAGGGGCGGGTATCTGTCTATTTGTCTATTTGTCCAAGATCAATCTCGATGAGTCAAGCACAAGTTCATTATCTGTCTGCCTTGTCTGCCTTGTCTGCCTAATTGTCATTCATGCGTGGCAGTGAGTAAGTGGTAGAAGTGGAATCTTGGCCAAAAAGAAAATGATGAAGGATCGAAAGATCGAACGGAGGAGTCATCATGAGTCCTCAGGTAACCAAGCAATTACTTAGCCCATGACGGCAGTTCCAGGCTTGTCTTAGTGTTCCCCACTGGCGCCAAGCCACTGCCGATAGTCACCGGACCCCTGATATAAGTATCTATAGGTACCTACAGAGGCAGGACTAAAAAGATGCTGCCAAAGAGAATTTACCTCAGGTATACCATAATATACCTACGATACTTGAAGGATTAGGTACTAACTTTAGGATATAATAAGCCTATATTACATACCTCCTATCTACCTACCTAAGGCAGGTAAAGCATTTCTTATTAGGAAAAGTCAGTACCTAAAATTAGTACATAAAAGCTTGGGTACTTTATGATAAAAGCCTAGAATCTAAGGTAGATAAAATATTTCTTACATCTTGGAAAAGTAAGTTCCTTAGCTAAGAGTATTCTTATCGTTGGTAAGCTCTTGTAGAACAACTTTTCGACCCTGTCTCTGTACTATGTGGGTACCCAGAGGTAAACAGTTGAACCTGGAATTGGGTATGGGCTTTCAGTGTCAAGATATCAAATTAACCAAGTGCTTTTTATCTCGGCAGATTTGTCAAGACTATGACAAAAGTCGAGGTCACAAGATTGCTCATGTTCATCAGTTGCATTCATTCTCCTACCAAGTTGCCACCAAACAAAAACATCCACACCCATGCACTTCATGCCTCTTCTTCACTTATTTGGTACAGGTAATAACATAAGACAATGAATGAATGAGAAGGAGTACAACATTGCGGGGGCTCGATGATCCTTGCAAGCCTGAATCATCAAGCCAAGCAATATAGCACAGTACTGCATGGCCTCCAAACCTGTTTGTTTGCTTGCTTGTTGTGCTCAGAAACCTCTCAATGCAGCATTCAAGACTCTGCAGTGTTCATGCACTATTTGCCGTGGCTTCTGTCTTGACCAGCCCCCCTGCGATGATGTGCATCTTGACTTACACCGCGTGCGTTGGGCTAGGATTGATACGGACACTGGGCAATATAATGTACCAATCGCTGTCCCGAACCATATCCCCCTTCTATTATTATCTCTGCATCGTTATGCCCGATACCTTGCCTAGTCCTTCATCTGTTGGTGCTCACTCTGCATGGCCTGAGTATTCCAGTCAAACTATTTCGTAAAGAATCTGATACGAAAGTCGTCAAGGGTCTTGGGTGCGTACGAGTCGAATCAGGGGTCTGAGATAGACTGCTCGGATACCTGCATGCCTCAAGAGTTAGAGCATCAGGATGAGAACTGCCCGGCTACATCATCCTGCAATCTCTGACGGACTTCTAATATTGGAAATAGCCAAGTATCTTTCTTAACAGGACTGGGTACTTTGGCCATATTTGCTTACACTAGACGCTGATCCTCTGACAAATGATAATCACAGCGGCAGTTTTTCGTCGGCACATTTCATTGATTGCAAGGTCTACTCCAGCTTAGTAACAAGATACTAATGGTTCCTGGATTGCTTGGTTCAATCGTTCATCGGCAAGGCGCCATGAACTATGGACACCTGCGTGCCAGGTTTCATCATGAAGCTGGGGTAGGGTAACACAGCTTTCTTTCCGCCACCAGGATGCATAACCTCCTTAGCCTGCTTGTTGGTGATCATGCCATACCATACCGTCATTGTCATGCTCTAAAGGGGGGAAGATTGTTTATCGGTATTCCTGGCCAGGTGACAACAGTCCTTTGGCAATGAAGACCGGTGAGCAATGACTGAAACATGTTGATTGGTGATAACACGTCCCAGCCCAAATATACACGCGGCTCAGGGCGTCTAGTCTATCACGGCATTATGGCTGTTGACTATGAAAACACCATCGGGCTCTTATCTGCGGACCAGACGCAGGTCTAGTTTGCCTTGCCCATGTTGCAATTTCCCCCTGGTTCATGATCCATTGGTTACCAAACCAACTTTGATTTGTACTCCCAGACTCTTCCATGTCCCACAGAAAGGTCTTTTGAAGAGAACTTGGTTGTTGGCTCATGCTCAAATGGCGGGAGGCTTAGTCTCAGGATCCCATCGCGGATGCTTACCTGGCTCCGCGAGAGGAGCACCGCAGAAGGTCCACTCCTTGGCCAAGTTTTTGCATCAAGCTCATACACTTCAAGTTAGCTTAGGGAGTTCGGTCTGACAGGATGCTCAATTGGGAAAACGGAAGCGAACAAGTCTGTCTAATCGGTCTGGTTCAAGCCCAATTCGAAGTAGGAAGACGGCTGAGCAACCCAGAATCAATACAACAGGTATTCTCCGGCGTTGCCTCATATCAGAAGTGTTAGTCAAATAGAATGTAGAGTATTGTCTGGAGATGTGGTCATGAGATGCATTTGGGGGAATATTTGGAAGAGACAGTAAGTTGAGGGTGGGAATAGAAGCCCCTGCACATCGATCCGAACGCATGTAAGTACCTACCTAGGTACCTACCTACTTAGAGAATGATCGGTAATCGGTCACAATTCAGGTGGGTTCAGGGTATCTGTCTATGGATGGTGTCGCATATCCTTTGTAAATAGAGTCCGAGATATTACATCGATGGATAACTTTGAAACAGGGCTTCCATGTTTTTTCTTTCTGGACCAGTACCATCAATTTCTTCGCTTCAGGCAGTAGCATTAGTCGAATATCTTCTTTGTACTGAGGAGTTACAAATGATTTGAAGGGGTCATGCTATCCATTGAAGTCGACCCTCTGATATCAAATTCCGAGCCGATGACTAAGGGGGTATAGGGTGATCACTCACACCCAGCAGCCATCACATCTTCACATAACAGACTTATCCCGATTAGGAGTAGAATAAGTTGATTGCATGGCATATTTTGAGGCGGAAACTCATGTTGAGCATCCTTCGCTGTCTCTCCTCTTCGATTGTTTTACTTCTGCATCTATCAAGTGTCGTGGAACACCAAAACGATCTCGTGCGTTCTGCTTCTCAAGCATGTCAATGTGCTACCGCGGGTCGTAAGCCCCCCCTCCCCTCTGCTGAAGATGCCTGTCTGTCTGAAGTTGCTCAGCACCACTAGATGCTAAGAGCGCTTATACTGCCTGTCAGATTTCTTTGTCCTCGTTGAGACTACAAATAAGGTAGTTAGTCTATGGTAATCTCCGTCTGTACAATCATTCTTAGTCTGGAACAAAGTCGAAAGGTTAAAGAACCTTTGAAACGACCCCACTGATGCATGCTGTGAACCAACAAACGCCTCATATTGAATGAGGTCCTGTAGAATAATGCTAAAAATGTCCAATGTAGATCGAATCATTCTGTCGGGTATTCCAATATGCCAGGTGATCAAGTGTCTTGTAGCTTGTGAGTACTTCTTCAGATACTAACTTGAACTCTCAGTATACCTTGGTACTTGGGCTTAGACTTGAATCGGGATCGGGAATTGAACGCAGGCTATCTCTCTCTCCATCTTCCGGACCCATCAACCTGGGGATTCTCGTCCGGGGCATCGGATTTAATCTTCATAGGGGGCGCCAAGTCATAGGTAGCTAAGGTTAACTTACATTAGAAGGTGCAATGGAATTGGCTTGAGGTTTGATGTGGATCAAGCGGGGAGCCCACACCGTTGATCTCTAGCCTCTGACAAGCGGCAGGTGAAAGGCGACCTGGCAGACAAACGGGGCCGCTGAATGGCGGGTCATCTAGTATCGCACCATGCCTTCCAATTTTCATGGTATGGCCAATAGCATTACTGGTTATTAGCTCAGACAGGGCAAGAGCCATGTGGGAGATAGATGGAGGACCCGGAGGACGGAAGGCTCGACCGGTCAAGGTCAAGGATTAGATTACCTACCTCTAACTAACTGCCCCGTGCGTGCGTGACAACTTCGCTTGCTGCCGCCTTTCAGTTTCAACCCCATCCTCAGACACACTCAACGTCCACTGAGAATCAACCTTGACTTCAGCGTCCACCCCACGCCCTCGCATCTTCCACCCAGACAGGACAGTCATGGCGCGCTCATTACGTATCTCCAATGGGTCTTCTCACGCAGGCTACGGTCCATTCGCGGCCTTTCACCATCTGACTTCCGACTTTTGACTTAGCGGTAGCGAACGTTTCATCCGTCATGGCAATTGCAGTGCAGGCAGCTTTAATCAAGATCAAGACCACGCCATGCTACGCACGAACGATACCTACCTGCCTATCTACCCTTGGATCGGGTTGCCCAAAGAGCTGGGTCCAACAACAGCCCGGCATTAGCGGGCTTGATGCTATGCATACAAAGCAAAGCAAAGCCTGCCAACACTCGCTGATTTGTTCCCGCATCCAGCCTCTCAGCCTGCATCCCACCAAATTTCAGGGATTCTAGACATTGGACCCCAAGGCGGTCATGATCAGAGTTACCTATTCTCTGCCTTCTCAAGTTCGCATACCTAAAGGCCCATGCTATTGGCAGCTCCAGCCTCAACCTCCCTGTGGTCCTTGTCTGTTGGTGCGACACCCTCCTGTACATAGGTAGTTGGGTACACCACTGGCCTGCTTTGGCTATGTATGGTGTCAATTGACTGTCATCACTGCCGTGATGTTTCTGTCACGCTGGATCACTTACAGCACACTCCTGCTTGATTTTGTATCACTCCCTCGCTGCAGCATGATCGTGGCATCTTCAGCCTCAATCAGCAGCAAAAGGAAGGTTGATCGACTTGAACGTCTGGAAACAGTCATATGTCACATTCCACAAAGATCTAACTGGAATCGCGCCGAACGGTCCAAACTTTCTGGTCTCAACTGTTGCAAACACGCGCGCTTGACGATTGTAGCAGTTCTTTCAACGGCTTTAGTTTCACCACCCCGTCCCTTCTGGCTACAACAATTACACTGCGGGCACAGCCGTTGGCATGAAAGATACTCTCAATGGACGGCCCGATCCGACTCAATGTCAACCCTCATTCTCATTCGCCATACCTTCGTTTACTCGTACCGTCGGTCTGCTTCTCATAACCAACCACGCTTCAGAAGGCAAAGCAATGACATGTTACCCTTTCTACCGGCCCCTCAATACCACAAGCATTAGGTATGCTCCCAGACGCCCCATACCCATGTGGATAGCAAGCGCGACAGCTCGCCATCGGTGTCGGCCAGAGTAGCTTGCACCGGCCAGCTCAAGCCCTGCTAGACGGGAACCGACACCGACATCAGATGGCCCCCAATGATCCTTTGCTGGAGAACACGAGAGCTTGCAGACTGTTAGTCCTTGAGTCTATGAGCTCTGCCGCGTCCTCTTCTGGGCAAACCTATCAGTCCTTGGACCATGATATGGACCTGCGCCGCCCCCTCCTCATCATTCGGGTACGGAGGAATCTCATTGGCTCTTGGACAATCTACGCAATCATCAACGCCCCTTCGGAACTTCTGATCGTGAAATCGATGGCCCTTTATTTCGACCTGCTCCACATGAGCCTTCGGCATTGCCCTGGCCTGGTCATGGCATAAAGTCCCCCGCCAATAAACCGTTGGCCGCTGGCTCCATAGTTTTCGGTCTCCTGCTGTCCCAGAAGTGCTATGCCGCACCCGCCTTACGTGGAGATGAAACCTTTCTTCGACCTCACGTGTCGTTGTGTAAGGACAACTAGGCATGTAAGGGCCTTGAAACATAGCCTAGCCATCTGACAGGGGCCGTCGATCTTTCTTCGCCCTATTCCAGGCAATTATGTCAGGCGTCAGCATGCCATGGCGTCAGGGTTGAAAGCCACCCGGCCATCAAAGTGTGTGGATGGGGCTGACAGAACCGAAAGCTTGAACGGTTGAGGGTGCCATGCCAATCTTGGTTGGTTGGTGCCTTGATCACTTGGCGACTATGCCTTCATCCCTAGCGGCACTTGGACGTATGTAAAATTCCCGAACAAACATGGACCTCATTGTCGATCACTACGCCAGAATCTTTCGATATTGAGCAGGCGGTTCTCGCCGCTGCCTTTTTCCCATGTCCGCTGTAGGTGGGGGGTTTTTGACGCATCTCGACTTCGTATCAGAGACAAAGACTGTCCAGGAATCAGGCACCTCGATCCAAGTGGCTGGCTTTTGTCCCTCCACCGCACAAAGCTGGGCTGGCCTGCGGTGTCCCGTCTCTGGCGTCTTTCTCTCGTCAAAGCAGGACCTCTCCTAGCTCTCCCAATCAAACCCGTGTTTGTGGCGTATCGTAGAAGCATTGACGGCCGGGTACTTGCATACTCATGCACTCGTACTGGCGCCCGGAGTGGATTATCATAGTCTTCAGGCTCAGGGCAGCGTCCAAGACGGCACCCTACTCTAAGCACCAAGACTACAAATGCCGCTTGGTTATGTCCTGAGGCTGATCCCTGCGTCCACCTTTGATGGCG
The DNA here is from genome assembly GCA_013623715.1 of Fusarium verrucosum. Lineage (NCBI taxonomy): Eukaryota > Fungi > Ascomycota > Sordariomycetes > Hypocreales > Nectriaceae > Fusarium > Fusarium verrucosum. Next base: position 51,226 of record JABFFJ010000235.1, read on the forward strand.
CAACGACCCAACTACTACCAAGTATACATTGAACTGACCGCTGCCGATCGAGACTAGACTCGGCGTGTGCATCTTGTTTTCGGCGGTCAATATTCGCTGCCGTCTTGCGGCCCGTGAGCTCAATCGGGAATGCATCTGGACAGGAGTCCCAGGAGCTTTGTTTGGTCCAGATGGCGAGAATCGTGGAGGATTTGCAGTATGGCCCTGCACTTGCACGCGGCTTCCTGCTTCCAATTGTTACCGTGGGCTCCGTTAACATTGCGGCTCTCCACCACTGCTAGTCAAAACGACTGGGCCATATCATACACCGCCCATGGGATTATGGAAACAATCTTGACTATCCATGAGATACTCAGAAGCTTATCTTTTCAATACCTAGTACTGGGGCTTTCTGAGCTCCCCATAATTTGCATGTCTCCTTCCCGTTGTCTCAGGCTCTGCACAACCTCAAGTTTCCCTCCATTCAAAGTCCCTGCCCCCAGCCGGTGACCCCGAGTCTGCTATTATTTCTTCGAGACTTTCGGCAGACTTCCTCGTTAGGACCTAGCTCCTTTCTTTTCTACTTCTCGCTCAGTCGTGTGCTACATGTCTTCATAATCACCCCCTGGAGCCTCTTGATTCTTACTTCTCAGGCTATTCCTGTACGATCCCAAGTCAGCCACCACCGCTTTGAATCGAAGCGTGGGTATATAGACAGCCAGATCCTGCACTCACGCGGTTGTGTCTTGTCTAGAGCTATTATCTCTGGCAGTTCATCCTCTTAACACTGCACTTGTTGTTTGTGACACCCTTTGTTCAGCAATACCGTCACCCGTCCCGAGCCCGAAGAGAGTAACTTATCTCGAACAACTTATTTGTCGAAAGAAAACCGAAAACACGGCATTATTCACTCAGCTTCTTGAGTAATCTAAGGGTGAGACACGACTTGGTGTTTTCGAGCTCGGCGTTCATTATCAAACCCCGATATCATTGTCATTCTCGTCACAAGTTCGACTAAGGAGCACCAAGCTGCCTATAACTTGGAACTCGTTCGACCTATCAATTCTAGACTCGAAGCTGAATACTCTCGACTTGTGTCTTGACGCTTGTGGATAGAGTACTGCCCCTGAGCCAGACCGAGCTGTTCGTAATTGTGCGGATTGCCGCCCCGAACTTCTGAGTGGACAATCATACACGGCACTTATCGAGAAATGCGTTGCTCGGGTACAGTGGCTCATCCTTTGGCAAATGCTGCTGGTCCCTTGAGCCAGCTTCGATGTCTTCTGAGTTGAGGGAGTTCTGTGCTTCTTCACTGCTATTTCTATATCCCTCAACACTCAGTTAAACCCAAGTATGATCTACAAGATAGTGTGAAGCTGATACAATTACAGAATTAGGTCCGAGAACGACGGCAAGGGAGGGTGCTAGTGCTCTCGTGAGTTGCGACGAACAGTACATAAACGGACAATCAGCTTGCTTCCACTCGAGGTATGTAGCTCTACACTCGAAAAGCCTCGAAATGGATCGTATCCAACAAATTGTTACTTGCTCCTAGCTAACCCGGAAGCCGCTAGTTGAGTGCATGAACCGTCCGACAGTCCCATCTGAAGTGTTCTTTACCTAATGACATACGCCGTATTGTCCTTCGAAAAGTGCGCATGAGTTCTCAAATCCCCAAGGTAAGATCATTTGACATTAGCCCAATAGAAGCCCGGAGGCTTGCCAGATTTTTGGGACTGTCAGTGCTTGACTATCTCTCTATTGAGATCACAGATTCTATACGAAAGACCAGATGCCCATGGTACGTTAACAGCTTTCATTGTTCTTGCATCTATCCACCCTTCTTCTCGGTATTCCTCCCTAGTATACCGAAGAAAAACATTCGCCTGCTATTCTCGTCATACGCAGCGGGCTAGTCGTCACAACTGTCCCCAAATACCTCGTGCCTTGGCTTCATGACTGTAGGTCGGCTGGTGGTAGACAAGCGCTTTCCCTCTGTGAAAGATGGATGGTGCCATTCGAGACGCTATGTCATGTCCTGCTGTGTTCTGCACCTTGTGTTTTGTGCTTCGTGCACCAAGACAAGCAAGCCGAAGATCTTGTCCATAGCAAGGCCCGCTTCTAGACTCCCGAGTTCCACCAGCCATGATTGTTTGCCGTACGAGCGATAACGAGCGAGTGCTTATATCAAACATGAAAGGGAGCAAATAACTTGCCCCTCAGTTGATCATTACTATGATAATTGACTAACACAACATCAAGGCATTGAACGATTCAACAAGTCTGCAGCTCACCATGGAATAGCTACTTAACTTGTAGTATGGTTGAGACGGAGATACCGACAAATTCCACGGCATCTCCTAAAGATGACCGAGGATTGACGCCATCATCAGAATCAAGGACTAACTCGATATCTGCTAAGCAGGACTACGACTCGTCTACGCCCACCATGGGCTACATGGATATGGCGACGCATACCGGAGAGATGAGGTTAGTCTTTCATACTACAGCTTGGCTGCTTTTTTTTGCGTGCATTGCTTTTTGATGCAGGGCTATGTCATAACACTGCTTTGGCATCTTTACTATGCGTACCTATATATATGCACATACATATATATATATGTATATGTTTCGGTAACTTTGTTTTGTGCATTTTTTGTCCAACCAGTCAGGTTGCACTCGTTAAATTCACCATGGGTTTTACAATCCGATGGTGAGTGGTTCGGTCTTGTTCGCGAGTTGCGAGTTGGCCCAAGACTCCAAACCCACCCAAGCAAACCAGGCTATACCTATACCATACCCTTGTCGCTGCGGCAATGGCATAGTTCCATCTCCCCGATAACTAGCTCACGACGGGACGGGATCTTCCCTTGAAGTATCCGCTCATATTCCCCTTCTGCTCATCTAGATCATCGTTTTCTGCACATTCGCTCAGTCCATGAGTTACTGTTATGGCGGGCCTCAACCTTGGTGTGGCGTCTTCAAGTCAGGCTCTGAAAAGAATGGATAACTACCTACCTAGCCGTTAGCAACTCACTATCTTCTACTCTCCTTGGCTACCACTACAGAAGCACCCCTGTCACCCTTCTTTTCTTTTTGCTGTCTTAGTTCACTCTCGAGCTTACTATGGTCTTCTTCTATGTCATTCTCGAGGATCCCCGCCAGATTTGTGAAACCATCAACTGGAGGGTTTCTTCCTCGCGATCCCCTCACACGTTGCATGAGCTACCTACCTATCTATTCAATTGCTGCTGCCTCGATCTTATCTATGCATGCTCGTGCAGATATATGACAGGCAGGGTTCCATCACAATCGGAGTAATTGGCAGCAAGCAAGCGCAGCCTTGTCAGCCATTTTCTGGCGAGCATTCCAGTCCCCATTCTTTAATTATTCCGCAAGATCACAACCCCAGTCTCCCCCTACCTGGCTGGGCTCTTGAATATTGTACCTATCCCCTTATTGCCAGCGGAAGCCCCCTACCTCATCTATTCGTCAGTCTGTTCAAAATCCTCCAAGCTGGCCAGTGAGTGTATGTGCTTGCTTGCTTGCTTACTGGCAGCCCATCATCAACTCGGATTTCTCTCTCTCGGTGGCTTGTCACAAAACGATAGTAGCTCTCTTGGATTCGACGTTCACGCCCGGGGTGTGGCTCTCGCTACATTGCCCGGAAACTAGGTCGTCTTCGTATCCTTTCAACCCTATCCCACCCGTCACTGGCTGCTTTGTTACTTTGTTACTTTGTTCGAGTTTCTGCTGCTTACTGCTGCTCCCTGCCTATCTGCCTGCCTGCCTGCCTACCTCTTCTACCCTTTTGCACGCCCACTGCACTGCACTGCACCGCACTGCAGTCTGCATCTATTATTACCTGCCCGCCTACGGGTATTTCACATTAACCACACGCCGCCCCGTGTCAGCGCCCCGCGCCAACGTCAGTACCGGTGTCATTGTTAGTGCTATTGACAGTGCCGTGAGCTGCTGCATTGGCCGTCTTTGTAGCCTCTCGAAACTGCTCGGCTGGCTTTGTGGCACACCAACGGCCGACGGTATTACCTGACGTACGCCTCAAGCTGTGACACGGGGAACACTGTATTTCCAGGGCATGGCAATACAGCATCTCTGTGGCCGCGTCCTCTGCCGTCGTCGCTGCCACTGTCAACTGCCACTGCCGTTGCCGTTACCTACCTTACTTACCTATTACCTATCTACCTGACGTTATCGCTACTCGCTTCTTCTTCTGCTGCTGCTATTCCGCTCCATTGTCAGCCTGAGGCCGTTTTGCTAATGAGGCGCCCAGATACCCCCAAGAGGCCCCTACTTCTTTGACGATAGAGCCCCCCCAATCTTCATCGCTCTTGAACTTGTTCCATCCACCAGTTCTTAGTTCTGCCGCGCAGTACCCCCAGGACGGAAGTGCCTTCTTCCAGTCTCAACCGACTGGTCCTCATCTCTATCCCGGTATAGACATCCGCTCACGACTGGGCTCCAAGTATGTCGTCTTCTTTCTTATTCATTTTCATCCTCCTAGCCCTCTCCTAACCCCCTCGGCCTCACTGCTCAGTTGAGTTTCACATCGCAACCGCACACCATACCTCTCGAACTTCATACTTCCATAGCCCCCTTTCTTAAGTATTCTCTTGTCCTCTGGTCATCACATTTCCTGGCTGGAGGCAAGAAAAGCATAATGTCATGAGTTGAGTTGGGCTGGATATGAAACTCGCCAGAAGAAGCTCTATCGAGCATTGTAAACAGAATAGGAACTGACTGCTGCCGGCAGCACCGCACCTTCGACGGGGATGGCACATCCCTATCCCCCTTCACATCGCACCTCAGGGCTCCCGCACCCTGGCCCCCAGATCAGTGCTCGAGAACAGTACACCTCTGCTACTCCAGGGTTTAGGAGGCCTTCCGAGCACTCTGTACGATCACCCTCATTTACCCCACAGCCACGAGGAAGACATCCGTTGTCACCAACTATAAACGCCAACACAGCTTTTACGGCTCCAAGTATGGGCTCCGGTGGGTACGGCGGCAATAGGCCGGCTCAGAACAACAACATTCCTCCGCTGCTACCAGTCCATATGCTAGGAAGCCTTCAATACAACGACGGCGCAGGAACACCTGTCAAAGTGGACATCCAGGGCACCATCGACAAAGGCTTCTTTTTGTCGGAGAATGAGTGGACATGTTACCGCAGGAACTACTTTTCCTGTGTCTGTTCCTTTTCCTTGAGCCCGCACATACCCAGCGTCAGCATTCAATACACTGCGAGTGGTTCTACACAGCCCGTCCAGGTGTTTGGGTTTGCCATGTCTATCTCGGCAGTTGTCTCGGACAATGAACAACACAACATTGAACTGGTGCAGCATACACCAAAGAGAGACAAGGGGCCCATCGCGAAACCCGAAAAGATTCGGCTCGACAACAAGCCTCCACAGGCAAGTCACCACCATCATTTGGGCATGTACTCTGAGTCAGTCGGGCCCAACCGCCCTGTATACCCCGACAGCTACAGCAACCAGCCCAGCAGCCAAGCGTTACCTAAGGAGCACACGTTCGAGCGCATTCAGTTCAAGCAAGCCACACAGAACAACGGAAAGCGCAGAGCTGCTCAGCAATACTACCAACTGGTTGTCGAACTTTGGGGTGACGTGGGAAGTCAGAACGGCGGCGAACAATTCGTCAAGATAGCCACACGCAAGTCGGCAAAGATGATTGTCCGAGGTCGCTCTCCAGGACACTATCAAAACGACAGACGTGGAAGCCAAAGCAGCGGCCCTGGAGGATCTTCGGGCAACATGAGTGGCTACACTGTCGGCGGCATGAACGACTTCAACAATCCCATGATGAGCGGCCCAAGCTACGCGGCCGGTGGGTTTGATGCCCGCGGCAGCCTCTACAGTGTCCGTCATCACGATATTCCACCCGAGTCCATGATCCCCCCAGAGGATTCAAAGGCCATCGTTACGACCCGAGAGTACCAGTACTACCCAGGACCACTGTATGAAGGGCAGAGCGACCGGATCGATCTATTCAATCCTCGTGGGGAACGCGATAACAACGTGGTGCCGCACATGGCGACTGGCATGGACATGGGTGGCAAGATCAAGCCGGACTACGATGGCGCCGCTCTACCCAGCATCTTCCACCCACCACCACAGATTGGTGATCGCCCGCCAGGACCATTCGAGGGCAAGTCATCATCGAGTGGCTACTATCCCATTCACTCGTCCGGCATCAACATGACAATGACATGATGGGTCGCCACGGGCACCGCAGTTGATGATTGGAATGGATGGCAACGTTGCAGATCAAACAAGGCGTTAAGGCACCAGGCTCTGTTGAATTCAGAGTGTCTTTAAAACGGGAGTTAAAAAGAGGTAAAATTGGGGCATGAACATCAGCATGGCATGGTTGGAGCAACAACAGAACAGGGGCAGGCATGACATTGGCATAAGTCTGGGGTTCCGATCAGGTTGGACCCAGAACTTTCGTTCGTTTGATGAGATCTTGGCACTTGACAAGGGGAGTGCGGCCTTGGGATACGACAAGGTGGACTGGGCTGGGCGGAAAAGCTGCAAATCATAACGGGGTGTGTACGACATGAGATGCCGCCGGGCTTTGTTTTGTCTGACAGACACCCTGGGTGTGAGTGAGCAAAGCAGCATGGTGAGAATGTAAGAGGAGCAGAAAATCAACAACAGCAAAAACGAGGCAACAACAGTCAAGAAGAAGACGTGAGATTGTCGATCTCTGGTTCTTTGTTTCTTTATTTCTTTCTTTTTTTATTCGGGCGAACGGGCTATTATGATGTGGAGGAAGGAAAGAAAGAAAGGAAAGGAAGGGTGGAGGAAAGGAGGATACCCAGGGTGCATTTCTTCACTTCTTATGGCACATGGTTTTCATCACTTTGATGTTTTAACTGAATGTAATTCTTGACATTTTCCCCTTCCTTTCTCTTGGTAGGTATTTCCAACCCAGCCTGATTTCTGTGGATGATGGATGCCGATGGGTCTGAGGATATGGATGGCTGGCTAATGGCTTTTCGAAATATGTATGTCGGTCGGGGCTGAAGGGGAAATGGCGTTGAGAGACAAGGGGTCGAGGCATTGTCATGTCAGATACATGATTGGCTCGTAGGGTAGATAGTACATATGGTATTCAATGGAAACCTGGTTTACGTCTGGCGTTTACGCTATAGTAAGTAGGTACATACATACAGAAGCAGAAGCAACCCGGGGTATGCACTAGGATCTTGTGGGAGGATGCAGGGTCCTATGATAAGGCATGAATGAGGTTGGGAGGATGTATCTTCAGCTTAGCTAAACGCTTTGACATTTCATCTGGTATGGTATGGTATGGTATGGTATGGACATGGCAGTGAAGTAAGTGAGCGAGTGGGTGAAGCTGGGGGGCCATGATTGATTCGCAAGGGTACCCCCTTTCAGCAATTAACAAAGCCTTGTAAAAAGGAATCACAGCCAAGAATCAAGTGCAAAGCCTTTTTCTTTTCTTCTCATACGCGGCTTGAGAGTCCAGATTCAAGGGGTGTAGCTACGTTGGCAGGCTGTACATACATACATATCGAAAGGCATGAGGCACAGACATCTCTTTTTTTTTTTTTTAATTTTCCCCAACTGGTTTAAAAGTGATGGGTGTCATGTTCTGGAGGGGGAGGTCCTTGTTTTGTCACAATTACATATGTATGCACGTGTGCGCGTGCCTCTCCAAAAAGGCCATTGCTACGTATGAGTGAGTGAGTGAGTGTTGTGATGGGAGGTTGAGTGGGTGAGGCTATAAGGTTAGATTAAGGTTGTTTTGGGTACGCTAAACACGTTTTCTACAGGCGGGACTGGGTCGGACCGCTTCCTTTTGAAAAGGTAGACGCCCTTGACGTTTTGGATTAGCTACTGTTGGTAGATAGAACTAACGGTGATTGAAAGGATATAAGTCTTGTTGGTTTGTACGGAGTGACAGACCGGGCAGAGAGCGGGAGTACGGACGACAGATTATTTTCTTTTTTTCTGTCCTTACGGGGCGCAGAGCATATGGATGGATGGTTGGATGGTTGGATGCAGCATGATGGAATGAGGCTTGTCACGCGGAAATGATGACCGAGGGGTCTGTATATGGAAGTACATACAGTACAGTACCTCTGAAAGAGAGGACCAAAGAAAGAGTGGTTAAGTTTGAGTGGATCGACGCTAGGAATGTATCTATCGTCAAAGTCTGGAGTGAGTGGAGACTGGGGCAAGCGGCTCGGAGATTTAATTGCAGGTGACGATAGACGATAGATTTAGAAGCTGCATATACAAACTAAACGCGTGAGACAATTGGGTTTGTTTTACGAGTTGGATGAGAAAAGAGAGATATTTAGGGACTGTGCTGGTGGGCTAGACTTGATGGATGAAAATCAAACTACTACAGTACAGTAAAGTACAGTACAGGGGATACCTTTCGAGGAGAACCCCTACCTACATACAAAAGGCTGCAAGTATTTCTCGCATTGGTTAAGGTCTTGAGGGTGATGTAGACCAAGGGCGTGAGCGAGTACATGGAAGGAATGTGAGATAGAGTGATGGTACGTCACTCAGATGTGCAGTTTGTTGATGAAAGATAATGAATAGTCATTTAATACTGTGATAATTAGATTGATGGAGAGATAGGCTATCTACTTGATGAGAATTGAGTAAATGGGTTCGTTCGTGCTTACAGCGCGTCAGAGCAAGCAAGACAAGACAAGCTTAGATAGCCGGGTATCCATCCTACATGCACCTTTAGACATGCAGTTCACCACTCATAGTCTCATTCTATGCACGCAGTCACATAAATACAGGGTATAGTAGGGTACCCCTCACCTCCATGTCACCGAGTACCCGGTCGAAGAGACCTCTCTAGGTGGGTAATCTGTGCGCCTCCAACTCGCCGATGGTTACACAAGAATTATCTACGTACTCACCGATGGTTACACAAGAAATCTCTACGTACCATTTTTTATGCACATCAAGCGCCAAAGCCCGAGAGAAATGACGAAGGCGCGAGTTTTTGTTTTCTCTTTTCATGTGTCGATTTATGTTCTTTTCGCCTTTTACTTTCGTTATTAGCTATTCAACTTTGTCTCTGTTTCTCTTCTTCTCGAGATAAATCATAGCCATATAAATCACATCTCTTCCCATCTCTAGCAACAACTCAACCTTGGCAATACGATACGCTAATGCCGAGTTCCGTACACAGACTCTACAAGCGCGAGAGTACACACATACTCTGTTTGCTTTTCTCCCCCAAACAACGCCAAGACATGTTGTATCTAAGGCTGATGCATCTTTTCTACACCGGTTCAACCATCCCTGCCTCCCTTCTCTCCTCGACCCCACTCATGAGGCCTTCTTCGGCCGCCGGCTTCAAACGAGACTAAAAAGCCGGCGTCTGGGGGTGGTCAAGGGTGGTGTGACAAGACTGACCTGGTCTGGTCTCTGACATGGACCAGAGATTGATTTTGATATCTGACTGGACAACTGAACTGAGAGAGGGGGACAACAACACTTGAAAGAAAGAAAGAAATGACATGATGTGATGTGATCGTGACAAGCTGACGATGCTGGATATGGACCTGGGCTTGAATACGGTGATGAGACTAGAGACATTGTCTAATAATCACATTTTGATAGTCACCTATTTTCTCTCACTTCTCCCAGTAGACAACTCCCACTCATACTCTCCAGATAGCATCAGCCATCTTGGCCACCATGCTCATCTCTGCCGTGTCGTGTACCCTCACGATATCCGCTCCGCCCTGCACCGCCGCCGCTACCGTCGCCGCCGTACCCCATGTTCGCTGTGCCGGCTCTGTAACCCCCGTGATCCTCCCGACGAAAGCCTTCCGGCTCGAACCCACCAGCCACGGCAGGCCTTGAAGCCCCGGCCAGTACCGCAGCTCTTCCAGCCGTCGAAGAATCTCGAGGTTCTGTTCTCCCGTCTTGGCAAAGCCGATGCCCGGGTCTAGAATCATACGCCACCGCCGGATACCTGCTGCTTCCGCCGCTGCTACGCGCTCGAGAAGCTCAGACGCAACTGTGGGGATGAGCCCGTCCGGATACGAGGTCAACTTTGTCATGGTCTGTGGTGTCCCGCGCATGTGCATCAGACAAATCGTCTTGTCAAGACGGGCTACGGTTGAGAGCATGTCTGGGTCGAGGACACCCGCTGAAACGTCGTTGATTATGTCTGCTCCACTGGCGATGGCCTCCTCGGCAACCGACGCACGATACGTGTCAATGCTGATAGCCACATCACGAGCTTCTGGAAGTGACCGGATGAGATGAACAGCGGGCACAACTCGAGATAATTCTTCCTCGGTTGAAACTTCTGGCCGTCCAGGAGCAGTCGACTGGCCACCAATATCGATAATCGAAGTTCCGTTCTTGACCATATTCACAATGGTCTGACTGAGATTATCTCGATCGTGAAACCCTCCGTCTGAAAATGAATCCGGTGTCAGATTGAGGATTCCCATAACATGGGTCTTGCGTTTTCCAGCAAGAGGTGTCAAGGAACCTATTGTCGAAGAAAGCGGCGTCATAGAAGACAGTGGCTCGCCAAGTGGCAGCTCATTTAGATTATCCTGGATGAGCTTCCACGGCTTTGCTGGATCCAATGATTTTGCTGGAATAAGTCTGCGACTCGCCGTTAGAATACCTGGACTCCGTTTATCTGTGAAACATACTCAGCCAGGGGTCTTAGGACAAATTCCCGCTCCAGAATTCCAATATGGGGAATTTTGAGCCGTTCATGGTCAACCTTTTCGTTACCATAGAGAAGGATGTCCAAATCAATGTTACGTGGACCCTTGTCGATTACCTTCTTTCGTCCCATGTCGTTTTCAATGGCTTGGAGTTGGTCCAGAAGGGCTATAGGATCAAGTTCTGTCTCGACCTAATGGATTGGTCAGCAGGGAAACAGGACGTCCGGACATCTTTGATATACATGCCTCACAAGCGCCATTGACAAAGCGATCCTGGTCGGTAACATACATAGGCTCCGTCTCCCAGAGACTACTGGTCCTCTTGACCTTGATTCCCCGGCGATCCATCTCATTGCACGCACGCTCAATCTCAGCAACGCGGTCTCCCATATTGCTTCCTAGAGCGATATACGCCGTCCTTTTCCGCGGTCCGCCGCTCCTACAGCCACTTCCATTCGCACATGCGCATCCACAGGCATTATGCTTGAGTCCAGGCATTGTGCTTCTCGCAAGAGAGCGAGGGCGCGCAGCATAGACAAACGACCGCTGGTGAGATCCTGCTGACGCTAACGAGCATAGCGATGCAGAGGCAGAAGCCCGTAGAGGAAGAGAAGCATTATGGCCGGTGCTTCTAAGGCTTCGAATGAGCGGACGAGAAGAAAGAAGAGGTTGTCTCATGGTGAGTGGTGCTGTTACATGACGGTCTCGGGCATGGTGTTGAGTGAGCTTTGGATTGAAGCCAAAAAATTTGCGTTAACGGGACACTGGGCGTGAATATAGTGGGCTTCAACGTTATTGTCAAAACCAAAGGGCTGGGCTTGAGGCTATACTGTAAATTCTTAGTAAATTCACCACGCCCTGTGGATACCACTAGCCACTTGGCGTATATATTCTAACTATATATAATTTAGTATATATACTA